>JAKUCM010005752.1:0-35926 GCA_023374145.1 Lepidium sativum
AAATTTACAAAAACTAAAGTTTTGAGGGTTTATTTTGAAATTTTTCCTTTTTATCAAGAGTGGGAAGTGACAAATAATAGTTGTTTGCATTACGTTTCCGCTTCCGATCTCTCCGAACTCCGGGATGAAGAAATGGTTAGTGGTCGCAGCGACGGTGGCGATAATTTCAATAGTTGTGAGACAAGGCACGACGCAATATGGGTGGAATAAGGAAGCGGCGTTAGAAAAGCTAAAGGAATGGTCTGATCGGCTCGGAATTTGGGCGATTCCGACGTATGTAGCTGTTCACACCCTAACCCTAGCTCTGTGTCTCCCTCACGCTGTCTTCTTTGAAGCTGGTGCTTCTATGCTCTTTGGATTCCTCCCTGCTCTTCTCTGTGTTTTTTCCGCTAAAGTTCTTGCCGCTTCCTTCTCCTTCTGGATCGGCAGGTTTCTTCTTCTTATCCACTCCTTCGCATTTTTCGATCCAATTCTCTGTATGTGATTCAAATTGATCTTACTTATCGTCTCTTTGTGTGAATTATGTATGAAATCATTTTAATTGTGTTAACCATCAAATATGATATGGATTTAGATTAAGGATTTCAGTTTTCTCTTTCCCACAAGGCTTATGCTTCATTACTCATGCACCCTGGTTTAGTTAAGTTATTGGTTCGTGAAGCTTAAAATCTTTCTTGGAGATGTAGTTTAGTTTCTTCAATTGATTGATTGTCCTGTAAAAGATTTATCTCATTGTTGGTTATTTGGAGGAAATGTAACATTCGAAATGGAAAAGATGATATGTCTAGAGAACTTTTCTTATAAGTTTTAGATGCATGTCTTCAGATTTTCTGAAGGCTTTGTGGATAAGATGTTAGTTGTCTTGTGAAGTGATGAAGTATTTCAAGCGTTTGAGCTTGTTGTGATTCTATATGGTAGTCATATATAGATTGGAGAATACAACTAGGATTTACTGTTATAATGTGATATGCAGTTTTCATATAGATCTCTTAAGAGTACACTTTACCATTATCTCATACTTTTTTATATCCTCAGGTTTGTTTTTAAGAGTTCAAGAAGAGCAACAGGGTGGGCGCATGGAAACAAATACTTCAATATTCTTTCAAGAGGAGTAGAGCGTGATGGTTGGAAGTTTGTTCTTCTTGCAAGGTTCTCACCAATCCCTTCCTATGTCATAAACTACGCATTGGCAGCCACAGAAGTCCGGTTTGTGGCTGATTTTCTGTTCCCCACAGTTATTGGCTGCCTCCCAATGATCTTGCAGAATGCATCAGTCGGTAGCCTCGCTGGTATGGCTGTGGCTTCTGTAGCTGGAAAAAAGAAAAGTCAGGTCTGGGGTTATGTCTTCCCAGTACTTGGGGTAATGTCAAGTGTTCTAATTACAATGAGGGTTAAAAAATACTCAGCTGGAATAACAGAGGCATCATCTGAAACGTCTCCATGTACACCATCTGCTAACAGCTCTAGTTTAGCTTCATCTGAAACCTCGAAACCCACTTATGGAACCGATGGATCCAAGAAAAGAGAGTGATGATACACAACACGATAGCGGGTTTTGATCGCGGACATTGCACTAGTTTGATTTGCAGCAATCAGATGCTTAACATCATGGCTTATTTGGACAAGTAGGCAGTATCCTAAAAGGAACAAAGTGCTACTCTTTGTATTTTTTGATTCGAACTTTTAAACAAAACGATGTTGTTTTTCTAATACCAGACACAAAACTTCGTGTCTTTATATATAAAGAAACCAAAAGCTTCAGTTCTGGACTTCAAACACCTTTTCTGTGTCTTTTGTGAAACCGTTGTATGGTTTGTATCAATGCTTACAAGCCTAGACTCAGACCGTGCAATCGACCAGTCAATCTGGGTTTCGGACCATACAGTGGCTAGGTGATGGTTCATGAAATTTTAAAAAATATTGAGATCTTGACTTCAAAGTCCTTTGGTACATCTTTATTTGGTGAGAGTTGTTCTCAATTGAGCAGTTCAGTAATATTTTCAATGTTCAACTCTCATAGAATGACAAGGAACCAAGACTGTAGATACTATATGGTTGAGAGACTTACCTAATAGTGGTACAAAGCGGTTTTGTTGGGATCACATGTGAATGTTAGGCACATGGATTAGTTCTCGGAGTTGGTACAAAACTTCAAAAAGACAAAGAGGAGTATAATAGAGAACAAGTTGACTATGTATCTCTCTTTATCTAACATTCCAAATCCGGATTTGGTAAACTGAGAGCAGTTAGCTTTTGAATGAGTCTCTTCAAGTATAAAGCCTCATAAGTTTACGACTATCTCATTAAGAACTCTCAAGTTTACTAAAAATGGTTTCGTTCAAGCTTATTCTTAATCTTGTGCTCTTTGCTTTGTTTTCTTTTGATGTTGGTGTTGCTCATCCAGGTTTTGGGTTTGGTTGGGGAAGTAATAGCCCCATTAGAAGACCTTTTAGCTCAAGTCTTTACCCACAATTCTATCAGTTCTCTTGCCCACAAGCTGATGAAATCGTCATGTCGGTGCTTGAGAAAGCGATAGCTAAAGAACCAAGAATGGCAGCATCATTACTCAGGCTTCACTTTCATGACTGCTTTGTTCAGGTAAAGTCTTAACTTAATGTGTTTCCTTTTGTGTGTCGTGTAAGCTTAACACTTAGATGACTCATTTTGTAAAACAGGGCTGTGATGCTTCAATCTTGTTGGATGATAGTGCTACTATACAAAGTGAGAAGAATGCAGGACCAAACAAGAACTCCATTAGAGGGTTTCAAGTAATCGGCCAGATCAAAGCCAAACTGGAACAAGTTTGCCCTCAAACTGTTTCATGCGCCGACATTCTAGCTCTTGCTGCTCGTGGCTCAACTATACTGGTAAAATAAAGAGATTGATCTTCAAGAGAAACTATTGGCTTACTTAAAAGTCATACATATAGTTTAAATTTTCTGAATTTTTGGTTTAATACAGAGTGGTGGACCATCATGGGAGCTTCCATTGGGGAGGAGAGATTCGAGAACAGCGAGCCTTAATGGCGCAAACACAAACATTCCTGCACCTAACTCAACTATTCAGAATCTCTTAAACATGTTTCAACGCAAAGGTTTAAATGAAGAAGACCTTGTTTCTCTATCAGGTGAGCTTTAACATGAGAACTAGACCGGATGATAACAATAATATTATTAAAAGTTTATTATTTCGTGCGAGACAGGGAAAGTTACCTGCACCACAATTCTAGTAAGTGATGCATAAAGTTAAGTTCACTATTCATAAGTGGTAAGATTATCATTGGGATTATGTGTGTTTGCAGGAGGTCATACGATTGGAGTAGCAAGGTGCACAACATTCAAACAAAGACTTTACAATCAAAATGGTAATAACCAACCAGACGAGACACTAGAGAGGTCTTACTACTATGGTCTTAGGTCGATTTGTCCACCAATGGGCGGTGACAACAACATTTCCCCTCTAGACTTAGCATCTCCTTCTCGATTCGACAACACATACTTCAAGCTTCTTCTTTGGGGCAAAGGCTTATTGACATCAGATGAAGTGCTTCTCACAGGAAACGTAGGCAAGACTGTTGAATTGGTGAAAGCTTATGCAGAAAACGAGAACATTTTCTTCAAACAATTTGCAAAATCGATGGTAAAGATGGGGAATATTCAGCCTCTTACTGGTAATAATGGTGAGATCAGGAGGAGTTGTCATGTGGTTAACTAAAATTGTCTTTTTATGAGCATTTTATTGTAGTAAGAATGATGAAGAAATAACTTGTTTTATGTTGGAAACTTAACTAATGTCTTTAAATGAGAATCCGACTTGTTGGAAAAAAATCTATATACCAAGTACATATAGCATCAGATCTGCACTAAAATAAAACATCGTGCTATATCTCTTCGATATTAAAGTTAAAGATCTCTCTGACATACATTTTTTAAATCTACATCCCCAATATAATAGTTCGAGACTTAACTTGGGACAGAAAAAATGTTGAGGCATAATTAACATATTTAACAAATTTGTTGATCAATATGTGTATTGTATAATCCTGATGGTCTATTGAAAAGCCATTACAAAATCTATACGGTTTCTGGTCTTGTTTGTCAATAACATTAAACGGAATTTGATAGCCTCGGTCATAAAATTTATAACAGTTGATATTTTAGTTGAATTATTGATCAGATTTTAATGTTTGCTTGTAATGATGAAAGATGTGACAAGTGATTTTGGCAACTAGGCCATTTTGAATAGGTCTTGAGATTTCGGGAACTTTGTTAAGATTCTAACTTCACGGGCAACTTTGTTAAGAATCAGTTGAATTTGTTAAAGGACAAAAGTATTTTTGAAATGATGCGAAAGTTGTGTATGATGATGATCATGATGACATTGATAATGATTGGTTCTAAAGAATGCAATGGAACGGAATTTGATGAAAACATATCAAATTTCTAAAGCCTGGACGTGGTTTTGGTATGTTTTGGCATTGCAGAAACGTAAGCCATTATGTTACCTGCTGATGAGACTGAGCCTAAGCATTTGACCGAGACCTTCAATGAACTTAGCAAGTAAATGTAGAAGCAAGAGATATGTACTACATGTAACATAAAGCAAGAAGGAGGAGGAGAAAAGAAGGGAACTAAGTGCAGTACTTGCAACACGTTCGTTGGGGAAGCTAAGCAAAATAGAGAGCATTGTAAGAATGATTGGCACAAACACAACCTTAAACGTAAGGCTCGTAAACTTCCTCCTCTTACTGCTGAAGAATGCTCGTCTGAACTTACCAAAATGGTCAAATTGAACCCTCAACTATCGTTATTATTAATTAAACCACATATTTGTCACTGACTTTTATTAAAATCTTTAACTTTAAGTTGACCGAGCCGAATTAACCTATCACTAAATTGTTAAACGAAATTAATTATTGCCGTTAAATCTGTTAATTAAACTCTGTTAAGTAAAATGGTGCGTTTTAATTAAAAATGAAAACAGCATAATCATTCTTCATCTTTTTAAAACGCACAAAATTCCCAATTCAAAACCCTAAAGCATTAAAGTAAATCACGTTAGAAAAGACAGATTATCTATTGAATTGTTGTATCAGCTTCAGTTCCATTCAACAAAAAGATCTTTACAGTGACACTTTCATATCTAATAACTATTTGAAATCTTTCATACAATGAAACTTGTGTCCACTTAAGTTATAAATGTGTTCATCGAATTCTTCGTCAGACATATTCATCGAGTAGGCATATTGATCGTTAGGAACAACGTTTATTATTGTCATTGTTTTGGCTCATTCCTGAATCTTGACCTTGTGGATCCTGAAGAGGAGGAGGAAGACTACTCCATGTAACTTGCTGATGTTGTTGTTCATCTTCTAGTTCTGGAAACAACATCATCAGACTCTGTTGTAGTTCTTCTGGCGTCATCATCATCAGATTTTGTTGTTGTTGTTGTTCTTCTGCTTCTGGCATCATCATCATCATCAGACTTTGTTGTTCTTCTGCTTCTGGCATCATCATCATCAGATTTTGTTGTTGTTGTTCTTCTGCTTCTGGCATCATCATCATCATCATCATCATCATCAGACTTTGTTGTTGTTGTTCTTCTGCTTCTGGCATCATCAGATTCTGTTGTTGATACTCAGACGGTTCAACAAATACTTGTGGTGCATGATTTACAATTGCAAGCTCGTCTTCTTTCTTCTCTGCCTCACTATCTTCTATCAGATTCTTCTTTGCTGCTCTTGGAGTCAGAAAAATCTTGCACAAAGCATAATCCACCTACACAAACCAACCAAAAGAAACGTCACAATCAAATCCAGAATTCAAAATTAGTCGCTTGAGACACAAGAAACACGTACACGCACATACATACCTTGTCGTTGTCATCATGAGAACACTTAAACGAGTATTCATGCATTCGCCAATCAGTTTCAACGCTGTTTGATTGTTTCCCAACAAAGTAATTTAGTATAGTCTTGTATCCAATCACTCCTTTTCCAGCGTTTATCTTCTTAGCAGCTGTTCTTGCTTCCCAGTTTCCTTCATTGTTACCACGTTTCAGGTTTTTTCCACCATTACACACTTTAGTCCTCTTCGATATGAAGAACCATTCGTTCTCATCATTACCCTTCTCGAATCTCTCTATTTCAAAGACACAAAAAAACAATGTTTGAAACCACAAAACAAAAACCCTAAAGATCATAAAGAAAGTTATTGAAGGAGAGACAAACCTGAAAGTTGTTGCGGATTGGAGTCGTAGATGTTCACATGATGAACAACAGGATGATTGAGACATGGGTTTTGTTGCCATTGATGTAGTATAAGAATGAGTTCTGCGTCTTCTGGTGCAAACCTATAGCCTATTGGTAAGTCTAAAGGAGAAGCATAAGAAGCACTCTCAGGGTTTGACGTCGATTGAGTTTGTGAACGATTCTCTTTTGGAGGTCTCACCATCTCCACGTTTGATAATTGATAGAGTACTATCAACTTTAGATCCCTCTCTTGGTATTTATAAGGTTGTACGTGTGAGAGGAGATATAATGAAATCTCTATTCTTAAGATTTTGCAACAAATTATCTAAAGAAGATAAAATGATATCCTACAATATCTAAATTTTTTCGTCGTCAATTGTTATAACTTTTAATTAAAAGTATATTTAGAATATGATTACCATTCACCTTAACATCCCTATTTTAAAGGAACATATATTTTGTTAGTTGAAAACCTAATCTATTTTGAGCCCAAAAAAAATGAAAACTTAATTTATTTCAACATTTTTGATTATAAAAATATCCTCAAAATTATCTTTTAACATTTTTTTTATCGTGAATTTAGTATAACAACTTACTTTTGAACATATCAAATATTAATAAAAAAATTAAAAAGTTAAATCAAAATCAAACCATAAATAAATAAATAAATAAAGTTAAAAAGGAAATTATAATTCACGTTAACTACGATTATTATATTCTAATTATCAAGTTTAAATTTAAATTATAGAAAAATATAAAATCTACTCACATAAAATACATACACAAAAATTATGTAAAAAATCAAATGTAATGATCTAAAGGATAGAAATTTAAATAGATAAAAGAAAAAGAAATTTAGCATGGATTTTGGTGAAGTGATGTGATAGGTCGAGAGGTAGATACGAGGATTGAAGATGATGCAATGGATATTGGAAGGGACGTGATTGGTAGAAATATGATAATAAGATTGATAAGCTTAAATTATAAATAACTAAAATAAAGACTCCTCAAATAACAAATGAATATTAAATATATAGAATGTGAGTCGAAATAAAATTCAGGGGCTTTTCAAAGTCTTTTGATGTGGTTGATTTTGTTGTATTATATAGGATTTCGACTTTTTGGTAATGGATTTTTCAGTATTGATTTTCATAGATTTTAACTACTTAGTAATAGATTGTAGTGGATTTTATAATTCAAAACACGGTCGTTTGTTAGCTCTAATCTTCATCACCTAAACATGATTTGGGTTTAAACCCGAAACAAAATATAAAAACCTCAATTTTATAATCGACAAATCTTCTTCATCTCATCTCTTGTTAGAAACAAATCTTTCAATTTAAGATCAAAATTTGATAGATTTAAGATTGGATTTTTGAAAGTTCTTAGTTATTATTGAATCTAAAGTTTATGGGAATCGATTGTACACAACAAAGTGGGTTTGTGACTAAGAGCAAATTTGAAATCTTTCTTAAGTTTTTGTCTGTAAAAATCAAAATTTTTATTAAGATATCTATTGTCGAGGAGATAATAACGATTACAACTTCGAAATTGAACTCATATTGTATAAGGAAGAAAACTCAAGAGAGAAAGAGAATCATTGATGGGTCGAAAAAGAAGAAGACGATGAAGGAGGAGATGGATAGTTCGTGTTTTTGTATTTTTTTACTCTCCGACACGGAAAATCCAAATAATACAACATTGAATAATACTGAATTTAACTTTAGACTTGAAATACAACCAAATTCAAAAACTACCGTCGGCAATAACCCTGTAAGTCGTCCATAGTCCACATAAATTAAAAAAAAAAAATTGTATTACACTTTCCATTTTTTATATAAAATTGGATTTCAAAAAATAATAATACATAAAAGAATTATGTGTCAAATTAAACGATTCAAACACTACAAGAAAAAGGTCAATTGCGACGGAAAATTGCGATGCCATAATGCCGTCGCAAAATTGCTTCAATATTGTGATGCTCTTGCGATAAAAAATTTGGCAATGCAAAAGCGTCGTAAAGATGCAATGTATAACAGATGTCGCAAATGCGTCGCAGATTGTGCGATGGCTTTGCGATGTTATTGCGACCCGTGTAATAACGTCGCAACTGCATCGCATGGTTGTGATGTCCTTGCGACAACTTTGTTCCATTGTAATTCATGCGACATCATTGCAATGATATTGCATTTGACTTATACAACATCGCAATTCCATAGCAAATTTTCTTTTTTCTCGATAAATAGCCCTATATGTGATTGTATTTTCACACCGCAAGGACCTAGACGTCGCAAGAACCTAGTATAGTCTATTTTTTCAGAATTAACAACTATTATACGGTGTTAACATATGCATGAATATTTTATTAGAAACGAATGATTCTTTGATTGTCAAACATCAATGTATGAATATGTTTTACTCCACGATAATCCTGAAGGCAATCCACATATATCCATACTTACGCTCTCGGTAAGGATTGTTTTAAAAAATAGACTCTGCTAGGTCCTTGCGACATCATGGCCCTAGACGTCGCAAGGGCCTAGCAGAGTCTATATTTTTTTTAAAATCCTTATTGTTTCAGAACTAACAACTATTATACGGTGTTAACATATGCATGGATATTTTATTGAAAACGAATGATTCTTTGATTGTCAAACATCAATTGTATGAATATGTTTCACTCCACGATAATTCCGAAGGCAATCTACATATATCCATACTTACGCTCTCGGTAAGGATTTTTTTTTTTAAAAAATAGACTCTGCTAGGCCCTTGCGACATCTAGACCCTAGACGTCGCAAGGGCCTAGCAACGTCTATTTTTTTTTTTTTAAATCCTTATTGTTTTAAGAATCAACAACTATTATACGGTGTTAACATATGCATGTATATTTATTGAAAACGAATGATTTTTTGATTTTCAAACATCAAATCTATGAATATGTTTTACTCCACGATAATCCTAAAGGCAATCTACATATATACATACTTACGCTCTTGGTAAGGATTTTTTTTAAAGAAATAGACTCTGCTAGGCCCTTGCGACATCTGGACCCTAGACGTTGCAAGGGTCTAGCAGAGTCTATATTTTTTTAAAAAATCCTTATTGTTTTCAGAATTGAACAACTACTATACCGGTGTTAACCATATGTATTGAATATTTTATTGGAAACGAATGATTCTTTGATTGTCAAACATCAAATGTATGAATATGTTTCACACCACGATAATTCTGAAGGCAATCTACATATATCCATACTTACGCTCTCGGTAAATATTTTTTTTAAAAAAATAGACTCTGCTAGGCCCTTGCGACATCTGGACCCTAGACGTTACAATGGCCTAGCAGAGGCTATATTTTTTTAAAAAATCCTTATTGTTTTCAGAATTAACAACTATTAGACGGTGTTAACATATGCATGAATATTTTATTGGAAACGAATGATTCTTTGATTGTCAAACATCAAATGTATGAATATGTTTCACTCCACGATAATTCCGAAGGCAATCTACATATATCCATACTTACGCTCTCGGTAAGGATTTTTTTTTAAAAAAGACTCTGCTAGGCCCTTGCGACATCTGGACCCTAGACGTCGCAAGAGCCTAGCAGAGTTTACCTTTTTTAAAAAAATCTTTACTGTTTTCAGAATTAACAACTATTATACGGTGTTAACATATGCATGAATATTTTATTGGAAACGAATGATTCTTTGATTGTGAAACATCAAATCTATGAATAAGTTACACTCCACAATAATTCCGAAGGCAATATACATATATCCATACTTACGCTCTCGGTAAGGATTTTTTTTTAAAAATAGACTTTGCTATAGGCCCTTGCGACATCTGGACCCTAGACGTTGCAAGGGCCTAGCAGAGTCAATTTTTTTTAAAAAAATCCTTACCGTTTTCGGAATTTACAACTATTATACGGTGTTAACACCATTCCGTCCTCGGTATTATACATTTTAAAAAAATCATACTACTCTACACCTTTTTAAGGAAAATTCATACTATTGTACACCTTTTAAAGGAAAATTCATAAGTCTCTACACCTTTTTTGAAAAAATTGGCACATGCAAGGACTTTGCGATATCCGTGTTCAAAATTTCGCAAAGGACTCGCAATTATGCAAGACTCTTGCGACGTCTGGAACACGGATGTCGCAAAGGCCTCGCATGTGCCAATTTTTTCATTTATCTTAGTGTTTTCGCGGGTCTGGTTTTTAAAAACGTTTTTTAATTTATTATATAATTTCAGGATTCATAAAACGTTATTAAGGATTTTCAAATCTTTTTATAATTTTATAACATGATTTTCGGGTTTTGTAAATGTTATTTTTGGGTTTAATTTTTTAAAGTAATTTTTGATTTTACATAACGTTAATTCGGCTTTACATTATAAATTTTGAATTTATTACACTTTTGGTGGATTTTAAAACATTTATTGATTTTTTATAAAGTTTTAAATTTATCTGAACCGTCCGCCGGGAACTTTTTGTGGTATTACCTACGGCGCAGAAGAACCAAATATATTCAGAGGTAAAATAATTTTAAATTTTTCCTTTCTCTTTATCTTTAGCTAAATTATTCTAACTTTCAATTGTATTTCTTTTATTAGATCGCTCCCCGTAAAAAAAGGAGATTATTTGGAACAGGTTCTCTCAGCTCGAGGACTGAGCAGTGTATCTCACCTGAAGGATTTTCACAATCCTCAGCAACAACTACTGACCTTCGAGAGATACTCGATCGGCAGACCCAAGAGTTAGATCGGAGTACCATCGAACTTGCCAAAACTAAGAATAAAATCACGACCTACGATCGCTTGTGGTCTATACTGGCCAAGAAGGATCTAGAGCTAGTTGATGCGTTTGCAGAGATCAATGCTGAAGACGAAGACACCAGCTCTAGCTCAGAAAATTTAGACAGTTCCAACGATTTTTGATTTTTATTAAAAATTTTGTAAACATTTTTTAATTTTATTTTTTTTAATTTTATTATTTTTAAATTTTAGCTTTTTTTTATTTTTATTATTTAATATGGCGTCGCAAGGGAGTCGCAAATAATTCTCTCGCATAAGAATCGCAGATGACGCCCTCTCATAGGAGTCGCAAATGTACGCCTTGCTATCTCCTCGCAAAGGTTTCCTCGTAGAAACGTCGCAGGCAGTCCTCTAGCAAAACTCGCAAAAGACTCGCATCATGGTCATCGCGTTCACATCGCAAATCTTGCTAGGCTTTTGCGATAGTGAGGCTTGCAAGGCCTTTGCGACGTTTTTTTTGGCATCGCAAGTCTTGCGACGTCTTTGCGAGGGAAACATGTTTGCGACTTGCAAATTGCGACGTTTTTGTTGACGTCGCAAGGGCGTTTCTTTTTGTCTTTTGTGACAGATTCACGAGACATTTTGCCGTTGCAAATGCCCAGTTTTCTTGTAGTGAAAATTTGATAATATCTAATTATATCATATTATATAAATTAAGTTAAATTTTAAAATTAATAATCACCGAGATTTCTTCACATGGTAATACTAACAATCCAAGATTTTACAATATTTTATTTTATAAAGAAGAATTTTAATATATATGTCTATCAATTTGGTGCGTCTGAAACTGTCCACATATGGTCATGTCTTTCCAGCAGATTTGTAATCCACATATTAATCTACTTACTCAAACAATGTTTCGTTTAAATTGACGTCTTAAGATTTTGCAAATTTGCCACAGATTCAGTCTTTTAGCCACGGGAAAATCTCTCATAGGTTTATTGTTGTATGAGAGTTATGGTGAACACATGGAAGAGAGAAAAATGAAGGATAAAGCCTGATTCATTGCCTCCTTGATGATGTGCCCTAAGGAACACACATCCATACAAAGATGTACATTATACTATAAAGCATAAGAAAACTCCCCGAAGATTGAAAAAAAGGAAACAATAACTCAAAAGATATGGTGATTGTGGAGTGACCTAGAAACCAGTTGTTGGTACAAAGATTTGACTCTTTGCTTTCTTAAAGCACAATATCGCGGCTATGGCCTATCCTTATCCGGAGTTAAGTTGTTGATGGTGCTCAAGCAAAACATAGCCCTTTCAAAGTCACTTCTGAAGCTGGTTAAAGGTCACATGTTTCGACTTATTGGAGATAAGAGAGAAGTACGTGGATTGGAAGTGTTTTGAAATTTAAAATTCGAATGTATGATCAGATTTATCAAGAAGGAAATTTTATCAAGGAAGATATGAAGAAGATTTAGTGGGATTCCGAAAAACTAGGAAACAAACTAATGAACTCTTCTATTATAAAAGAGATCTCGATTGTAAACCAAGCTCTTTAGGAACTTAGGGTGAAGAAGTTTTAAATAGGCTTATCGATTGCTTTGTTCTAGGTTATCGGTTATTAGAAGTTTTTTTAGGATCAATAGCTTGTAAAACTATTCGATCAGTAGAATTGTCTTTTGTATAAGAGAAGTTCTAAATAAAAACGTAATTCTTGGTTAAAATTAGTTGTTGCTTATATTATTCCATTTTCAGTTGGTATCACTGTGATGAGGAGTATGGGTTGTTCCGTGAACATGAGAGAGACTCAGCTGAACATCAAGACACTTGTATCCTTTACCGTCTTGACAAATTCTGCAACTATGACGTTAAAGGTTTCGTTATCAAAGTTTTTGCAGGGAGTCCTGGCTTTGATAATTGTGGAGTCTACACGATCAAGGAGATATGCCGCGATGGAACTGTTGCATGACTCGATGCTTCAGGAAGGACAACCCATACAAAAGATGAACAGTTGAAGAAGTTCATCATTGAGGAGATTAGTGTAATCCGATGAGTGAGCAAACCTCACTCACGCAGTTCCGCCATCTGAATGGCGTCCGAGTCAAGCTAATGATTGTAAAGAAGCGCTGAGTGGGAGACAACCCACTATTAGGTAGTTGTTTTTTTTTTTTCCTTTTTCTTTTTTAGTTTGATTACATTTTTGTTTTTGTGTTTTTGTTCAAAGTAGGAAGCTGTCGAAAACACTGACCGATCAATCCACCCAATGATCGATTGATCAACCCACATAGTAGGTTTGCGCACGATCTAGAGCACGACCGAGCACTCAGAAATCGATCGAGCAAGAAGGCGCACGATCCGTTGCCCGACCGAAGAAGCATAGCCCGACCGAACAAGTAAAGCCCAACTAATAGAGTAAGAAGACCGCATGATCCATAGCACGACATGAAAAAGATGGATCGATCGAGCCATTTAAGAATAACTTGCGCACGATCCATTGCTCGACTTAGAAGGTAAGGATCGATCGATCCTACACCCGGGTTTGTCTTCTTAAACACGCAGAGCGGTTTTATTCCGAAAATTTTCAATTCCAAAAATTTTCAAAACTCGATTTCTCTCTCGTTTTTCATCCGTTTTTAACGATTCAAAAGCCTAATCAGATTAGAATTTCACCCTCTGTCTGATCATGTTGGTCATTGCTTCGATTAGCAAAGGTATGTTTCCTAAATTTGAACTTTAGGTCCGATTTTGGAAGTTGAATTGGGAAAAGGGGAATTTGCTTTCTTGTTGATTTTCATTGGTTAAGTGATGCATGTGCCTTATTCTTACATGGATTCTACTTACTCTTGCTGTTTGGGTCGTTGAATTTCAATTAGAGGTTGCTTGTTAGGTTGAAGGAGATTTTCTAGAGGAATTTCAGAATTTTTAGGCTTGATTTTGATGATTATAGTTCGATTGATGCATTGATGGATGTTGATCGTGTTTAATTGAATAAGCAATCAGACCGATGATCATTTGTACACCTAGAATATAACACTCTTGTGAATTTTCTCGATCACGAACTCATTGTAGATGGTTCGTACATCAACTTCTAATCCTAAGAAACCTACAAAGAAGGTCCGGGTGTCTTCGAATCTCCAGCGCGGTCAGTCGTCACAACAGAACGACGATGCACCTTTACAAAAATAGCTTGGTCAGTGTTTGCCGTGGCCGAGACAGGAACAAACGTACTGTGTCGATAATGTGGCTAGCAGAGACACTCCTTCTTATGTCAGAACTACGGCAGCGTACAAAGATATAAAGGAAAGAGATTGTTGGAAGAGCTTTCATGAAAGCTTCTATGAGCAAATCCTAGCTGGATTACTTGCACGAGGCCATCTCTACTCTGGTACCGGATCTTTACCAAGATCCTACTCTCGCTACAGGTCCTCCTCTGAACATCAACTGGGGGTATCTTTTTGCCAATGAGTTGATCAAGCGCATATACAGAGGTGACCTGAGGAAGGGAGTGGTGGAGCCTATTGGTAGTCTCATGACACCGATCTTCATGTTTCATGGGTTAGATCTCGGGTAGACAGAGGTTGTGCAGAGGATCGATTTGATCGATACAGCTGCCTTGGCCAGATTTGGGTATTTTTTGGAGAAGAAGCAGTGGATTTTCTTCGATGATACGCCCCATATGATGTACGTCACCCTCCCAGCTCCTTACATCACTTCAGTTAGCTGCAGAGAGAACGTGGAGTTTCGGCCAGATCTGTCGCATCCTGAGATCTCCAGCAAGCTTAAGGAGAAGGAACCCGCACCACGCGCCCGATCTAGGAGAGCTCGAGCTTCCACCTCTACTCAGTTCGTACCTCCGACTGCAGCTGCTCAACCTTCCGGGTTTCTCCTTCCTGAGTTTCCTGAGGAGGAACTCGGATTACATCATTACTCGCCGGACTTCACGGATCAACAGTTTTGAGACTGGCAAGTCGAGAATGAGAGGAGGAAGAGATTGATTCAGCGGACCATCTGGAATGCTTTGAGGAGGATCCCGTCGTCTCTTTGTATGAGTACACCTGCAGCTGATCGTGATGAGCATGTCTCCATGCTTACAACAACTACTAGCCGACCAGATGTTGTTGGACATCGGTCTGATGATGATGAGGATGATCGGCCAATGGATTACCGCGTTCCCCGCCATCGCAGAGCACTAGGTGACCGCTATAGCCAAAGCCCTGAGTAACTTCTTAGCTACTTCCTACTATTGTTTCAGTTTATTTTCATTTTATTTAAGATTATTTCTATTTGCTTCATTTTGTTTCTTATGCATTTCTGTGTCTTCCTTTTGATTTATTTTTACACCGGGACGATGTAAAGTAAGTTTGGGGGAGAACACTTATTGACTAACACATTTTTATGTTTTGTTTCTTTTGCATTCTAGATTTTTCAGACTATTTCTTTCTTTTATTTCTGTATTTTGAGCCTTTGAGTTTGACATCATACTACCTTATTTTCGATTTTCTCAGCATTATCCTGGACTTAGTATCACTTGATATGCATTTGTCAGGAATCGATCAGATTATTGGAAAACCTAGATACAAATCAACATTCAGTTTCAGAGCACATCCATCTCAACTTTCAGGGGATTTCATGTTGATTTCACACCTAACCTGACTTAACCCTCTCGTCAAGGGAATTGGTAATACATCAGGTATGTTCCTTCTCTTTACTCAATGAAGGATGTTCCTTGTAAGTTTGTTTCTGTTTCTTTCTTCATCATTTTCAGGCATTTTAAACAAAAAAAATTTCTGATATAAGTTTTTGCATGAAGTTAGCCTAGGGTAAAAGTTTTCTAATGACGCTGTGAGTTTTTAAAGTGAATTAGACGTTTCTGAGGATACATTCAATGACATAATCTTTTTCACTTTACTAATTAGCTTACTGAAGGAAACTCTAATGAAGCAACTTACTGGGAAGAATTGGTCTTATGAAAAGAGAGAGAGATGAAATCAGATTGAAGGTAGTCTAGAGAGTATAAGTAGGAACTTTTCGCCTCTTGATCGATATCCCATCGAATGAGACTGCACTTAGATTTATTAGGGAGTCAGTATGAGAAATTTGATTGTTTGTTATGAGTTGTGACACGAGATTGTTATGTTTGTTAAGTCTTGGGGAAGTACAAGGTGGTCTTGACAGAAGAAGATTGATAATGGGGTTCGTTTTTTGGGTAGGAGGAAACACCGTTTGATGGAAATCTAGGCTGCATACTCGAGTGGCCCTTTCAACAACTGAAGAAGAGTATATGTCATTAGTGTAAGCTGCAAAAGAAGTTGTATGGTTAAAGGGAATTACCTGTGAAATTGGACTCGAAGATGTGGATGCAGAGATCTTCTGTGACTCCCAAAGCGCCATATGTCTCGCAAAGAACAGCGTTCATCATGAGAGAACAAAATATATGGCTGCCAGGTCTTAAGAGAGTTAGTTGAAGAAGAATAAGTAA
Organism: Lepidium sativum; assembly: GCA_023374145.1. Taxonomy (NCBI): domain Eukaryota; kingdom Viridiplantae; phylum Streptophyta; class Magnoliopsida; order Brassicales; family Brassicaceae; genus Lepidium; species Lepidium sativum. The sequence continues at coordinate 16,501 of JAKUCM010005752.1, forward strand.
TTGTGAAGAAGATTTGTACATTAGGAAATACGGCGGACATTCTGACAAAATCGGTTCCGGTGAAGAAGTTTGAGGCGGCGTTAGATCGGCTGGGCTTGCTCAGCGATCCGTCTTGCTAGAGATGAAAGGTCTTCTGAAAGTCTCTTCGGCGAACATGTATGTCAAAGAGGAAATCAGAAGAGACGGTTATGGTCTCTCCTAAGGTTTGTTTTTTGAAGAAAAATGAACAGAGAAGCAGAAAACAGAGAAGGTGGTAAAAGAACTTACTATGTGGTTGCCGGAGTTCACCCATGTCGAGGATAAGGGAAGTGGAGACGGTTGGAGTCTCTCTGGTTCTTCGATGGTCTTGTATGAAGAACGAAGAAAAGTGTTGATCGGGTTTTATCTCTCACTTTTGGGTTTTCACGGCGGAGAAGATGAGAGAGTTTCTCTCAATTTTTTTCGGAAGAAATAATGAAAAGTGGAGAAATGTTTTGGTCATCTAGGAACTCGTAGTCGCAACGGAGAATTCGAGGAGTTATCTTGATTACCGCGTGATAATGAAGAAGACGAGGTGGAGTATTGATGTTCCTCATATTTTGTCGGTTTTGAGCTCATTTTACAGTTATATTTGGGAAATTTGTCGATGTTTCATTGATATTTCAGGTCAAAAACGTTCAGAGTCGGAATCATGTTTGAAGGTGGACTTTGGAGAGGTTTGAAGCATTTTCCGACATTCTCCGCGAAAGGAAGGACCGATCGATCTATCAAGGATCGATCGATCAATGATCTGTAAGGATTATGCGCACGATCCGAAGAACGACTTGGTTTTGGAGAAGATCGATGCATCGTTCCCCAAGATCAACCGATCAGCCAAGGATCGATCGATCAAGGCCTTTCGCAGAAACGTAATTTCGTGATTTTCAGCTCTTGTTTTGGGCCCTATAAATACTCTTTTTCCTATTTTTATGAGAGCCATCTTTTGGACATTAGAGAACGAATTTTTACAGAATTTTAGAGTTTGTAAGCTAGGAAGAAGATCTCTTCTCACTTCAGAAGAATTTCTGAATCCTCTTTATTCTTTCTTTATGCAATTTCAATTTCAGTTCATTATGATTTGCTTTATTCATTGTTCTATGCCTGAGTAGATCTTAGATTAGATCTAGGGATTCTAGGGTTTTAGAATTCACTGATGAGGAACAAATATGATCAAATGAATAGATGATTCTCCTTCTAATACTCGAATCTAATGCATAGATTAACATGATCACATAGTCAATGATTTTAGGTTGTTAACCTTCCAGAAGATTGCTAAGAACTAGAACTAGATTAGAAGAGCAATTCCTTCACTACCAACGAGAGTTGATGCTAGGTTGGATTGTGGGCAATTGAACCCAAACGATAAAGCCTATTTGTAATCTGAAACCAACGAGAGTTATGAAATTTATGTTATCGATAGAGGGGTAGATTCAACGAGAGTTGTTTTGTCTTTACTTATGTTCAAGCCGAGAAAGAGATTAGAATAGTTCCTCAATAGTTTACCTGACAAGAATTCTAACTCCCAAATGAATACCCGACATCCGATTACTTTAATTATTTGATTACATTCACATCTAAGTTGTTAGAAATCACTTCCTTTATTCGATTGATATAGCTTACGATTCAATAGAAATTGAGAGTGTAACTTGGTTCTTCGTGGATTCGATCCCTAAATACTATTTCGTTTGATGTGCACTTGCAGTAGGATATAGGGTTAAACCTCGTTGTATCAAGTTTTTGGCGTCGTTGCCTGGGAACCAATAGTTGCCTTTCAATTTTCTGTTCACAGTTTCAAGTCTATATCGTTACTTACATTTTTCTTTTTGTTTGTTTTTGTTATTTTCCAAGTATATGACCAGAAGTCAAGGGTCACAACACATATTCAATTTAGATAATCAGGAGCTTGCGAGAGTTGAGAGAGAAAACCGAAGAGCCAAAAATAAGAATCCTCCAGGAAATCAAGAGTAGGATGCGCAAGACATGGCCACAATGGTACAACAGTTGCAGAGAGAGTTGGCTTAGATTTCATCATTTCAGCAACGATCTGGGGAATCTTTGAATGAAGCATGAGAACGTTTCAAGGAGTACCAGCGAGACTGTCCGCACCATGGGTACTCGGATGAACAACTCCTCAACACCTTCTACAGCGGGACCGAGTGGGAGTACATAAACTCTCTCAATGCTGCCAGCAATGGGGATTTCATGACCAACACTAGGGACAAAGCTTTCACTATGATCGACAACCTAGCTGCAAGTTCTGGTAGTCATTGTCTGGAGTATGATCGGGATACGAAGGTCAACAGTGTAGAAATTCAAAGGATCGATGACATTGCTGAGAAGTTAGATATGCTGATCCGAGCGAATCAGGGTACTCATAGGAGTGTGAATCAGGTTGAGGACAATAGAGAAGTAGCTCAGGTTCAAGATGATGCGGGTGGTTCTGAAGATCAGAGGGAGGTCGACTCTGTCAACTGGCAGAAAAAGGAACAGAACCCGAACTACCTCTCCTACAGGAGCACTAACGTTGAGAATCCTCAAGACGTCACTTTCCCAACACCCATATTGCCTCAAGGGTCACCTTTTCAGGGAAAGCCATTCGTCCAAAACTCAGGGCATAGATGGAACTACCAGAGACCGTTTGCTCATAACGCAGGAGGGAGTAATTGGCAAAGACTACAAGCCATATGTGTCACCGCCAATGCAGCAACAACCTCCAGCAGCACCTTCAGGGACGTCGAACGAAGAAATCAAAGACATGATTCAGCAGCTCGCTGTTCAGCAGCAGAAGACTACCATGGAGCTTAATGCTAAGATTGATAACATCTATAGTGACCTGAATGGGAAGTTTGACTCAGTCTCTATGCACCTCAAGAAGCTGGACACACAAGTTGCTCAGACTGCAGAAGCTATCAGACCCCCCCAAGGAGCTTTACCTGGGAAAGTTGAGAAAAATTCAAGAGAATCTTGCAATGTGGAGAAATCTGAAATAGGGATTTTGGTTGAGAGCAAGCATGATCCTCAAGCTCCATACCTTAAAGAGCTTGAGAAGGTAGAGGATCAGAGAGAGTTTACGATACCATGCCGGGTTGGACAGCTGGTTTTCAGTGATGCTTTATGCGATTCTAGAGCTAGTATTAATGTTATCTCCTTGGAGACTATGGAGAAACTTGGTATTGAGCTGATGCAGGAACATCACTCTTTTGTTTCGTTTGAAGATGCATCTTCCAAGGTCCCTAAAGGAAGACTTGTTGACTTCAGTCTCCTGGTCAGGAATTGCAAGATCCCTGCAGATTTTACGGTTGTAGAGATGGCAAGAGAAGGAGCTGTTCCGATCTTGTTGGGAAGGCCGTTCCTCAACACCGTATGCGCCAAGTTAGAATATCTGAGTCAGAGAGTCGTGTTGCAGAATGTTGATAAGGACGTTTTATACCCCATTCGAGCTTTTTCGAGTCATTTCTGTGGTATGATTCAAGATGGTGAAGAAGATAGTGACTGTGATGAGCAGTATGAGTTGTTTCGTGAACACGAGAGGGACTCGGCTGAACATCAAGACACTTGTATCCTTTATCGTCTTGACAAATTCTGCAATTACGATGTTAATGGTCTTGTTATAAAGATTTTTGTAGCCAATCCTGGTATTGATGCTGGTGGAATTTACACGGTCAAGGAAATATGCCACGATGGAATTGTTGCATTGCTGGATGCATCACGAAGGACGATACACATGAAAGATGAACAGTTGAAAAGGTTCATCATTGAGAAGATAAGTGTCCAAGGAGTGAGCAAATCTCACTCAAGCAGCTCCGCCATCTGAATTGCGTCCAAGTCAAGCTAATGACTGTAAAAAAGTGCTGAGTGGGAGGCAACCCACTGTTAGGTAATTTGTTTTTCGTTTTTCCTTTTTGTTTGATTTCGTTTTAGTTTTTGGTGTTTTTGTTCAAAAGTAGAAAGATCTCGAAGGCATAGATCGATCGATCTAACTTTGATCAATCGATCAAAGGCGTAGTGCAAGACAAGCATGATCAAAAGCACGACCGAGCACAAGGCATCGACCGATCAGGACTTCCACATGATCCATTGCCCGACTGAAAGGGCATGGATCGATCGATTGGGTAGTAGCGCACGATCCGTTGCCTGACTGGATGAGCATAGTGTGACACCCTAACTCAAGATGCCTACGTCCGGATTCGATTCAGTTTGGCCTTGGGCGGACCAAACACTTAGTCAGTTTTAGGTTCTTTCTTTACTTAGTCTTTTTCGAGTCTTTGACAGTTTTATAAGCCCAAAACATATGCATAAACCAACTCAAGAGTTTCTAGTACAACAAGTTTGCAAGAATGTTCGAATTTAAATGTATCTAGACATAGTTATCCCAGTCTTATTCCATCCTTCCTCCTTCTCGCCTCGGTCTCGCTCATACTTAGCCACTTTCACGGTCTTTGGGTAAATCACCTACAATCACGCAGATTGAGTAAGCAAACGAATTTGCTTAGTGAGTCGGTCATTCCGTCCCACAACGCCAAACCAGATACGTATCAAACAACAAGCAATCAAGTCAGAGATAGCATTATTCATGCACAGAGTCCAGCATACGCATATGCTCAGAGTCCGATCAGATCTGTTGCCTCAGTTACTCGGATTCACCCGAATCAACCAAAACACCAATCATGAACGGAAAACAGTACATATTCATCCAATCAATCACGCAATCCTAACCCATCTATGACTTAATCCCACTATTGCCCAAAACGAACCAAGAATCACATCAACGGTCCCGAAAACTCACATTTACCTTAGCCTTTTCTGACACCTCTTGATGCGATTGCCAATCAAGATACTCGGATCCAGTTTTGATCGCTCTCGATCCGCTCTTTCTCTTGCTCGATTCGGCAAAATTCGGTCTTAGAGTTCCTTCACAATGATTCCGATTTTCCTTAGAGATTTTTGTGATGATTTTTGGGCTGCAGCAGTTTTGATCCCTATTTATAGGGTTTTGGGTGAAAAACCCTAACCCTAATTCGCCCAAGGTGGGCCAAATTCGAGCCCACCTGATTTGGATAAAGTCCAACCCGCTGGACACTTATGTCCCGGACCGACCCATGAACGGTCCAACCACTTCCCACTATCACTCCCTTCAGTTCGGACACTCAACTTCCCTGTCTGAACACTTCACTTCGTGTCCGAACATTTCACTTCCTATCCGAACACATCACTCCCTGTCCGAGCTCACTACCCGTTCGGACACTGTCACTCCCTTGTCCGAATTTCATGGACTTGTCAGAATTTCCTGCGGCCTGGTCCGAATTTCCCGCGGCCTGGTCCGAATTTCATGCGACCTTGTCCGAACTTCACGCAGCCTGGTCCGAAATTCTCGCGATCTTGTCCGAATTTCACTTGACCTTGTCCGAATGACACATTGCCTTGTCCGAATGTCCCTTGGCCTTGTCTGAATGACACATCGCCTTGTCCGAATGGCATTTAGCCTTGTCTGAATGGCGCTTGGCCTTGTTCGATCAAAACCCCAGACTTTCCCTTACTTTCTCACATAACTTCCTTTGTCCCTCGAACCCATCCGGAATCACCCGAAGGGTCCGCAGAACGCGGGTGTTACACATAGTCCGACCGGATTAGAAAATATCGACTAATCGAACACAAAGAGTGCACGATCTATTGCCCGACTGAGAATGCATGGATCGATTGAGCATGCTACTGCACCTACCCGCCGACCAGATGTTGCTGGAGATCGGTCTGACGTTGACAAGGATGATTAGAAAGTGGATCACCATCTTTCTCGCCGCCACAGAGCACCAAGCGCCCGCTACAGCGAGAGCCTCGAGTAGCTTCTTAGCTACCTCCCACTTTTATTGCGCTTTATTTTTATTACATTTAAGATTATTTCTGTTTTTCACTTTTATTTCTTATGTGTGTTTATATGTCTTCCTTTTGGTTTATTTTTACACCGGGATGGTGTAAAGTAAGTCTGGGGGAGAAAGCTTATTGACTAACGCCTTTTTCGGTTTTGTCTCTTTTCATTCTAGGATTTTCATACTATTTCCCTCTTTTATTTCTGTATTTTTGAGCTTTTGAGACTGACATCAGATCATTTGATTTTCTATTTCCTTAGCATTATCCTGAACTTTGTGTCACTTATTTTGCATTTGTTAGGAATCGATTAGACTATTTGAAAACCTAGAGACAAAGCAACACTCAGTTTCAGAGCACACTCATCTCAACTTTCAGGGGATTTCATGTTGATTTCACACCTAACCTGACTTAATACATCAGGTATGTTCCTTCTCTTTACTGAGTGAAAGATGTTCCTTGTAAGTTTGGTTCTGTATCTCTCTTCACCATGTTCAAACAAACATTTTGAGCCAAATTCTGATAGTCGATATAAATCTTTGCATTAAGTTAGCCTAGGGTAAAAGTTTTCCAATGACGCTGCGAATTTTTAGAGTGAATTAGATGTCTCTAAGGATATATCCAATGACGTGACTTTTTCACTTTACTGATTAGCTTACTAAAGGAAAACTCCAATGAAGCAACTTACTGGTAAGAATTGGTCTTATAAAAAGAGAGTGATGGAATCAAACTGAAGGTAGTCTAGAGAGTAAAAGTAGGAACTCTAAGCCTTTTGATCGATATTCCCTCGAATGAGACTGCACTTAGATTTATTAGGGAGTCAGTATGTGAGCTTTGATTGTTTGTTTTGAGTTGTGACGCGAGATTGTTGTGTTTGCTAAGTCTGGGGGAAGTACAAGGTGGTCTCGATTTTGATGAGTCGTATTCTTGTGATCACTTTGGACTTGATGTGCAGGATCTCGAGAGAATCATTTGTCTGATGAGACGTGATTTCCTACGGTATTTCTTTCTTTGTTTGAGGACAAGCAAGAAGTTAAGTTTGGGGGAATTGATGTTCCTCATATTTTGTCGGTTTTGAGCTCATTATTACAATTATATTTGGGAAAATTGTCTATGTTTCATTGAGATTTCAGGTCAAAAATGTTCAGAGTTGGAATCATATTTGAAGGGACTTTGAAGAGGTTTGAAATATTTTCCGCCATTCTCCGCGAAAGGAAGGACCGATCGATCTATCAAGGATCGATCGATCAATGATCTGTAAAGATTATGCACATGATCCGAAGAACGACATGGTTTTGGAGGTCTCACCATCTCCACGTTTGATAAGTGATAGAGTACTATCAACTTTTGATCCCTCTCTTGGTATTTATAACGTTGTACGTGTGAGAAGATTTATAATGAAATCTCTATTATTAAGATTTTGCATCAAATTATCTAAAGAAGATATAATGATATCCTACAAAATCTAAATGTTTTCGTCGTCAATTGTTATAACTTTTAATTAAAAGTATATTTAAAATATGATTACCATTCACCTTAAAATCTCTTTTTTAAAGGAACATATATTTTGTTAGTTGAAAACTTAATCTATTTTGAACCAAAAAAATGAAAACTAAATCTATTTCAACATTTTTGATTATAAAAATATCCTCATAATCATCTTTTAACATTTTTTTATCGTGATTTTAGTATATCAACTTACTTTTAAACAAATCAAATTTTAAGAAACAATTATAAAGTCAGAACAAAATCAAACCATAAATAAAATCAAAAGTTAAAAAGGAAATAGTAATTCACGTTAACTACGATTATTATATTCTAATTATCAAGTTTAAATGTAAATTATAGAAAAATATAAAATCTACTCACATAAAAATAATACACAAAAATTATGTAAAAAAGTCAAATGTAATGATCTATACGGTTTAAAGGATATAATTTAAATAGATAAAAGAAAAAGGTATTTAGCATGTGTGGACCGTCTTTTCATTCTGGTTGGGCCATAATGGGCCACGTCTTCACTTGAGGTCCATGAGCCAGAGATGAAGCATATCAACATAAGGCTTCATTTGGGACTGGTTCTGTTTCTTTTGGATTTCCTGATGGGCTGTTGTTTTGGGCCAGATTTGACCAATTTCTTCTTCTTTTATCTGAAAGAGAAATGTTGCTTTTGGGTCAAGGATGAGCAAAAAGGGAAGTTGTCAGAGGAAGGTTGAGGGTATGGTGTGATGCTTTCTTGACTTTAAAACAGAGAGTGTTCGGATCATAAGAGGTGTGTGAGAAGAATTACCGAGAGGAGATGAGAGGCATAAGAGAGTGAGAGTTTTGTTCTTGATTGTGCTTCTTGGTCTTGTAACTCTAAGGGTTGTAACTTGTTCTTACGGTTTAGTGGATCCATATCCGTGAGCATTAGCTTACCGAGATGTACCAAGGAAACATCTTCCTTAGGAACTCGTAAACCAACTTGTCTCTTGATCTTTATTCATCACACCTACACCAAAACACACACTCAATTTCATTAGCAAACAAAGTGATACAAGTAAGATTTCACAACAAGTGGTATCAGAGCTTGAAGTTATGAGATGTCTACAAAGGAAGCAAGTACAAGGAATGAGAAGAGGACAAACAGGACAAAACCAACTTTGAACTGAAAGTGTTGCTAAAGAGACAGCAATTGTAGCATGAGCAGTTGAGAGAAGTCGATTACAGAAGCTGAATGAGTAATTTGAGAAGATTCTTCTTGTAAGAATAAAGACCGAACTCCATGTAAATACTCCAAAGACTATAATTTTGAATATTCTTACTTCTTCTTCTTCCATGTTATGTATCAATTTAAGATCTATTATGGTTAGTTTTTGTGATGATGTATGAAGAAAAAAATATATTTTGAAGCGAATTGTTAATAGACCGACATTATTGGTGATATGGTTAGTTGAGATCTTGAGATTCAATGTTGTGGATCCCAAATTTATTTAATGTTTAGAATAAGTGATCATTTTGGGTTTTTTTTTGTCTTAAAAATATTTTTTTTCTAGACTAGACATTTATGTATTAAGTAGTACAGAGTGTGGACACTAAGACCACCACAGAAATTTCTATAAAAAAAAATTAGAGACAATATTAAATTTAGTCCCTACATTAACATTTGTGTGTCTCATCAGTTATTTTTATTAATAACTAATTATTTAGATAGACAACAATCCGATCCATAGTTTAAGTTTTCTAATTAGATTGAGTAAGATTTAAACTCACCACATAGTACCTACAGGGACAAACCAAATGAACTACATGTTTCTTGGTATGTCTTATTAATTATAATATTTAATTTTATTTAGATTTATGGAAGATTTTCGTTTCTCATAACAACTCAAGCGTTTTAAACACATAATACATTAAACCAAACTTGAGATAGTAAAGTCTTAATAGAGAGTCTTTAAACCAGTAAAGAGAAGAGTTAAGAATTTGATAGTGGATATGAATTTGTTGATATTAGATTGATTAGGTTTTTCAGATAAATCAAGAACATACGTATATCAACAATAAGCTAAATAACATAAAGTAAATCACGTTAGAAAAGACAGATTATCTATTGAATTGTTGTATCAGCTTCAGTTCCATTCAACAAAAAGATCTTTACAGTGATACTTTCATATCTAATAACTATTCGAAATCTTTCATACAATGAAACTTGTGTTCACTATAAATGTATTCTTCCAATTCCTCCTCAGACATGTTCATCGAGTAGGCAAATTGATCGTTAGGAACAATGTTATTATTGTCATTGTTTTGGCTGATTTCTGAATCTTGAACTTGTGGATCCTGAAGAGGAGGAGGAAGACTACTCCATGTAACTTGCTGATGTTGTTGTTCATCTTCTAGTTCTGGAAACAACATCATCAGACTCTGTTGTAGTTCTTCTGGCGTCATCATCATCAGATTTTGTTGTTGTTGTTCTTCTGCTTCTGGCATCATCATCATCATCAGACTTTGTTGTTGTTGTTCTTCTGCTTCTGGCATCATCAGATTCTGTTGTTGATACTCAGACGGTTCAACAAATACTTGTCGTGCATGATTTACAATTGCAAGCTCGTCTTCTTTCTTCTCTGCCTCATTATCTTCTATCAGATTCTTCTTTGCTGCTCTTGGAGTCAGAAAAATCTTGCACAAAGCATAATCCACCTACACAAACCAACCAAAAGAAACGTCACAATCAAATCCAGAATTCAAAATTTAGTCGCTTGAGACACAAGAAATACGTACACGCACATACATACCTTGTCGTTGTCATCATGAGAACACTTAAACGAGTATTCATGCATTCGCCAATCAGTTTCAACGCTGTTTGATTGTTTCCCAACAAAGTAATTTAGTATAGTCTTGTATCCAATCACTCCTTTTCCAGCGTTTATCTTCTTAGCAGCTGTTCTTGCTTCCCAGTTTCCTTCATTGTTACCACGTTTCAGGTTTTTTCCACCATTACACACTTTAGTCCTCTTCGATATGAAGAACCATTCGTTCTCATCATTACCCTTCTCGAATCTCTCTATTTCAAAGACACAAAAAAACAATGTTTGAAACCACAAAACAAAAACCCTAAAGATCATAAAGAAAGTTATGGAAGGAGAGACAAACCTGAAAGTTGTTGCGGATTGGAGTCGTAGATGTTCACATGATGAACAACAGGATGATTGAGACATGGGTTTTGTTGCCATTGATGTAGTATAAGAATGAGTTCTGCGTCTTCTGGTGCAAACCTATAGCCTATTGGTAAGTCTAAAGGAGAAGCATAAGAAGCAGTCTCAGGGTTTGACGTCGATTGAGTTTGTGAACGATTCTCTTTTGGAGGTCTCACCATCTCCACGTTTGATAATTGATAGAGTACTATCAACTTTTGATCCCTCTCTTGGTATTTATAAGGTTGTACGTGTGAGAGGAGATATAATGAAAACTCTATTCTTAAGATTTTGCAACAAATTATCTAAAGAAGATAAAATGATATCCTACAATATCTAAATCTTTTCGTCGTCAATTGTTATAACTTTTAATTAAAAGTATATTTAAAATATGATTACCATTCACCTTAAAATCCTTATTTTAAAGGAACATATATTTTGTTAGTTGAAAACTTAATCTATGTCGAACCAAAAAAAATGAAAACTTAATCTATTTCAACATTTTTTATTCTAAAAATATCCTAAAAATCATCTATTAACTTTTTTGATCGTAATTTTAGTATATCAACTTACTTTTGAACATATCAAATATTAATAAAAATTTAAAAAGTTAAAACAAAATCAAGCCATAAATAAATAAATTTTAAAAGGAAATTATAATTCACGTTTAACTACGATTATTATATTCTAATTATCAAATTTAAATTTAAATTATAGAAAAATATAAAATCTACTCACATAAAAATACATACACAAAAATTATGTAAAAAAGTCAAATGTAATGATTTAAAGGATAGAAGTTTAAATAGATAAAAGAAAAAAGAATTTAGCATGGATTTTGGTGAAGTGATGTGATAGGTCGAGAGGTAGATACGAGGATTGAAGATGATGCAATGGATATTGGAAGGGACGTGATTGGTAGAAATATGATAATAAGATTGATAAGCTTAAATTATAAATAACTAAAATAAAGACTCCTCAAATAACAAATGAATATTAAATATATAGAATGTGAGTCGAAATAAAACTAAGGGGCTTTTCAAAGTCTTTTGATGTGGTTGATTTTGTTGTATTATATAGGATTTCGACTTTTTGGTAATCGATTTTTCGTATTGATTTTCATAGATTTTAACTACTTAGTAATAGATTGTAGTGGATTTTATAATTCAAAACACGGTCGTTTGTTAGCTCTAATCTTCTTCACCTAAACACGATTTGGGTTTAAACCCGAAACAAAATAAAAAAACCTCAATTTTATAATCGACAAATCTTCTTCATCTCATCTCTTGTTAGAAACAAATCTTTCAATTGAAGATCAAAATTTGATAGATTTAAGATTGGATTTTTGAAAGTTCTTAGTTATTGTTGAATCTAAAGCTTATGGGAATCAATTGTACACAACAAAGTGGGTTTGTGACTAAGAGCAAATTTGAAATCTTTCTTAAGTTTTTGTCTGTAAAAATCAAAATTTTTATTTAGATTTCTATTGTCGAGGAGATAATAACGATTACAACTTCGAAATTGAACTCACATTGTATAAGGAAGAAACCTCAAGAGAGAAAGAGAATTATTGATGGGTTGAAAAAGAAGAAGACGATGAAGGAGGAGATGGATAGTTCGTGTTTTTGTATTTTTTTACTCTCCGACACGGAAAATCCAAATAATACAACATTGAATAATACTGAATTTAACTTTAGACTTGAAATACAACCAAACTCAAAAACTACCGACGGCAATAACCCCGTAAATCTATTGTCTATAGTCCACATAAATTAAAAAAAATATATTGTATTACACTTTCCATTTTATTCTATAAAATTGGATTTCAAAAAATAATAATACATAAAAAATTATGTGTCAAATTAAACGATTCAAACACTACAAGAAAAAAGGTCAACTGCGACGGAAAATTGCGATGCCATAATGCCATCGCAAAATTGCTTTAATATTGCGATGCTCTTGCGATAAAAAATTTGGCAATGCAAAAGCGTCGTAAAGATGCGATGTATAACAGATGTCGCAAATGCGTCGCAGATTGTGCGATGGCTTTGCGATGTTATTGCGACCCGTGTAATAACGTCGCAACTGCATCGCATGGTTGTGATGTCCTTGCGACAACTTTGTTCCATTGTAATTCATGCGACATCATTGCAATGATATTGCATTGGACTTATACAACATCTCAATTCCATAGCAAATTTTCTTTTTTCCCGATAAATTGCCCTATATGTGATTGTATTTTCACACCGCAAGGGCCTAGACGTCGCAATGACCTAGTAGAGTCTATTTTTTCAGAATTAACAAATAGTATACGGTGTTAACATATGCATGAATATTTTATTAGAAACGAATGATTCTTTCATTGTCAAACATCAATGTATGAATATGTTTTACTCCACGGTAATCCTGAAGGCAATCCACATATATACTTACGCTCTCGGTAAGGATTTTATTAAAAAATAGACTTTGCTAGGTCCTTGCGACATCAGGGCCCTAGACGTCGCAAGGGCCTAGCAGAGTCTATATTTTAAAAAAAAATCCTTATTTTTTCAGAACTAACAACTATTATACGGTGTTAACATATGCATGAATATTTTATTGAAAATGAATGATTCTTTGATTGTCAAACATCAAATGTATGAATATGTTTCACTCCACGATAATTCCGAAGGCAATCTACATATATCCGTACTTACGCTCTCGGTAAGGATTTTTTTTTAAAAATAGAATCTGCTAGCCCCTTGCGATATCTGGACCCTAGACGTCGCAAGGGCCTAGCAACGTCTATTTTTTTAAAAAAAAATCCATATTGTTTTAAGAATCAACAACTATTATACTGTGTTAACATATCCATGAATATTTTATTGAAAACGAATGATTTTTTGATTTTCAAACATCAAATCTATGAATATGTTTTACTCCACGATAATCCTGAAGGCAATCTACATATATACATACTTATGCTCTTGGTAAGGATTTTTTAAAAAGAAATAGACTCTGCTAGTCCCTTGCGACATCTGGACCCTAGACGTCGCAAGGGCCTAGCAGAGTCTATATTTTTTAAAAAAATCCTTATTGTTTTCAGAATTAACAACTATTAGACGGTGTTAACATATGCATGAATATTTTATTGGAAACGAATGATTCTTTGATTGTCAAACATCAAATGTATGAATATGTTTCACTCCACGATAATTCCGAAGGCAATCTACATATATCCATACTTACGCTCTCAGTAAGGATTTTTTTTTAAAAAAAGACTCTGCTAGGCCCTTGCGACATCTGGACCCTAGACGTCGTAAGAGCCTAGCAGAGTTTACATTTCTTAAAAAAATCTTTACTGTTTTCAGAATTAACAACTATAATATGGTGTTAACATATGCATGTATTTTATTGGAAACGAAAGATTCTTTGATTGTCAAACATCAAATGTATGAATAATTTACACTCCACGATAATTCCGAAGGCAATCTACATATATCCATACTTACACTCTCGGTAAGGAGTTTTTTAAAAAATAGACTCTGCTAGGCCCTTGCGACATCTGGACCCTAGACGTTGTAAGGGCCTAGCAGAGTCAATTTTTTTTAAAAAAAATCCTTACTGTTTTCGGAATTAACAACTATTATACGGTGTTAACACCATTCCTTCCTCGGTATTATACATTTAAAAAAAAATCATACTACTCTACCCTTTTTTAAAGAAAATTCATACTATTCTACACCTTTTAAAAGAAAATTCATAAGTCTCTGCACCTTTTTTGAAAAAATTGGCACATGCAAGGCCTTTGTGACATCCGTGTTCCAGATTTCGCAAAGGATCCGTTTTTGCGGGTCTGGTTTTTAAAAAATTTAGACCTTGCGAGGACGTTGCGACATATGCTGTGAGGATGTCGCAATGGCCTCACAATTGTGAAAAACCCTAAAGACGTCGCAAGGCCATCGCGATTCTGCGTGAGCCTTGCGATGGCCGTGTAAAATTAAATAAGCCACTTTCTCTTTTCTTCTTCTTTCTTCTTCGCGATTTCTCTTTATCTTCTTTCTCTCTCTCTTGTTTTTTGTCGGCGAACCATTTCTCCGGCCATCTCCGCCCATCTCCGCCCAAGTCGTCGACCTCCAAGCCGTCGTCTTCAACCGCCCAAGCCGCCTCCTTTTCTCTGGCCATCTTCTCCTCTTTTCTGTCCTCATTCTCAACCACTTCCTCCAACAAACGGCTCCGCTTCCTTCTCCTCCTCCCACCAGCTCCGGCAACTTCCACCTCCACTCAAAGTATGAGATTCACCTTATCTTTTACTTTTACAATTTAGATTAGATCTAGGATTGGAATTTTAGATCTAGTATCAGATTCTTAGATATAGCATTGGATTTTTAGATGTAGGATCTTAGAAGTTGGATTTCGGAATTAGGGATTTACTAACTATTGTTTGAATTTTTCTCGGAATTATAAACGATTTTCGAATTTTCAAAACATTTTTTGATTTTCGGGTTTTGTAACAGTTGCAGAGAGAGTACGGGAGAGTTGGCTTAGATTAGGAGAGTACAACAGTTGCAGAGAGAGTTGGCTTAGATTAGGAGAGTACGGGAGCCTGCTCAACGCAGAGCGATAGGAGACATGGACACTCCACACACTTATTATCGAAATTGCTCAGCTATCCGACCTCCTGCCATTGAGAGGAATGTTTATGAGATCAAACCTCAGCTTATTGGGTTAGTCAAGCAGTATGTCTTTAATGGACTTCCAGGAGAGAATCCTATGGACCACATAGAGAACTTCGAGGACATATGCCGGACAACTAGCTCTAATGGTGTACATGCTGACTATGTGAAGTATAAGCTCTTCCATCACTCACTCTCTGACAGAGCTTCCAGGTGGTTATGTTCACTACCTCCAGAATCACTCACCGGTTCAGGTTCGAGCAGCATTTCTCGACCAATTCTACACGAAGTCCAGGACTGCAGCTCTCAGGAGCAAGATTTCATCATTTCAGCAACGATCTGGGAAATCTTTGAATGAAGCATGGGAACGTTCCAAGGAGTATACGCGAGACTGTCCGCACCATGGGTACTCGGATGAACAGCTCCTCAACACCTTCTACAGCAGGATCGAGTGGGAGTACAAAAAATCTCTCAATGCTGCCAGCAATGGGGATTTCATGACCAACATTAGGGATGGAGCTTTCACTATGATCGACAACCTAGCTGCAAGTTCTGGTAGTCATTGTCTGGAGTATGATTGGGATTCGAAGGTCAACAGTGTAGAAATTCAAAGGATCGATGACATTGCTGAGAAGTTAGATATGCTGATCCGAGCGAATCAAGGTAGTCATAGGAGTGTGAATCAGGTTGAGGACAGTAGAGAAGTAGCTCAGGTTCAAGATGATGCGGCTGGTTCTGAAGATCAGAGGGAGGTCGACTATCTCAACTGGCAGAAAAAGGAACAAAACCCGAACTACCTCTCCTATAGGAGCACTAACGTTGAGAATCCTCAAAACGTCACTTTCCCAACACCCACACTGCCTCAAGGGTCACCTTTTAAGGGAAAGCCATTCGTCCAAAACTCAGGGCATAAATGGAACAACTAGAGACCGTTTGCTCATAACGCAGGAGGAAGTAATTGGCAAAGACTACAAGCCATATGTGTCGCTGCCAATGCAGCAACAACCTCCATCAGCACCTTCAGGGACGTCGAACGAAGAAATCAAAGACATGATTCAGCAGCTCGTTGTTGAGTAGCAGAAGACTACCATGGAGCTTAATGCTAAGATTGATAACATCTATAGTGACCTGAATGGGAAGTTTGACTCAGTTTCTATGCACCTCAAGAAGCGGGACACACAAGTTGCTCAGACTGCGGAAGCTATCAGACGCCCCCAAGGAGCTTTACCTGGGAAAGTTGAGAAAAATTCCAGAGAATCTTTCAATGTGGAGAAATCTGAAGTAGGGATTTCGGTTGAGAGCAAGCATGATCCTCAAGCTCCATACCCTAAAGAGCTTGAGAAGGTAGAGGATCAGAGAAAATTACGATACCATGCCGGGTTGGACAACTGGTTTTCAGTGATGCTCTATGCGATTCTGGAGCTAATATTAATGTTATCTCCTTGGAGACTATGGAGAAACTTGGTATTGAGCTGATGCAGGAACATCACTCTTTTGTTTCGTTTGGAGATGCATCTTCCAAGGTCCCTAAAGGAAGACTTGTTGACTTCAGTCTCATGGTCAGGAATTGCAAGATCCCTGCAGATTTTACGGTTGTAGAGATGGCAAGAGAAGGAGCTGTTCCGATCTTGTTGAGAGCCGTTCCTCAACACCACTGGCGCCAAGTTAGACTTTCTGAGTCAGAGAGTCGTGTTGCAGAATGTTGATAAGGACGTTTTATACCCCATTCGAGCTTTTTCGAGTCGTTTCTGTGGTATGATTCAAGATGGTGAAGAAGATAGTGACTGTGACGAGCAGTATAAGTTGTTTCGTGAACATGAGAGGGACTCGGCTGAACATCAAGACACTTGTATCCTTTATTGTCTTGAAAAATTCTGCAATTACGATGTTAATGGTCTTGTTATAAAGATTTTTGCAGCCAACCTTGGTATTGATGCTGGTGGAATTTACACGGTCAAGGAAATATGCCACGATGGAATTGTTGCATTGCTAGATGCATCAGGAAGGATGATACACACGAAAGATGAACAGTTGAAAATGTTCATCATTGAGAAGATAAGTGTCCAAGGAGTGAGCAAACCTCACTCAAGCAGCTCTGCCATCTGAATTGCGTCCGAGTCAAGCTAATGACTGTAAAAGAGTGCTGAGTGGAAGGCAACCCACTGTTAGGTTTGTCTTTCGTTTTTCCTTTTTGTTTGATTTTGTTTTAGTTTTTGGTGTTTTTGTTCAAAAGTAGGAAGATCTCGAAGGCATAGATCGATCGATCTAACACTGATCGATCGATCAAAGGCGTAGTGCAAGACGCGCATGATCAAAAGCACGACCGAGCACAAGGCATCGACTGATCAGGACTTGCGTATGATCCATTGCCCGACTGAAAGGGCATGGATCGATTGATTGGGGAGTAGCGCAAGATCCGTTGCATGACAGGATGAGCATAGCCCGACCGAATTAGAAAATATCGACTAATCGAGCACGAAGAGTGCACGATCCATTGCTCGACTGAGCATGCATGGATTGATCGAGCATGCTACTGCACCTACCCTCCGACCGGATGTTGCTGGAGATCGGTCTGACGATGACGAGGATGATTAGAAAGTGGATCACCGTCTTTCTCGCCGCCACAGAGCACCAAGCGCCCGCTACAGCGAGAACCCCGAGTAGCTTCTTAGCTACCTCCCACTTTTATTGCACTTTATTTTTATTACATTTAAGACTATTTCTTTTGTTCACTTTTATTTCTTATGTGTGTTTATATGTCTTCCTTTTGGTTTATTTTTACACCGGGATGGTGTAAAGTAAGTTTGGGGGAGAAAGCTTATTGACTAACGCCTTTTTCGGTTTTGTCTCTTTTCATTCTAGGATTTTCATACTATTTCCCTCTTTTCTTTCTGTATTTTTGAGCTTTTGAGACTGACATCAGATCATTTGATTTTCTATTTCCTTAGCATTATCCTGAACTTAGTATCACTTATTTTGTATTTGTTAGGAATCGATTAGACTATTTGAAAACCTAGAGACAAAGCAACACTCAGTTTCAGAGCACACTCATCTCAACTTTCAGGGGATTTCATGATGATTTCACACCTAACCTGACTTAATACATCATGTATGTTCCTTCTCTTTACTGAGTGAAAGATGTTCCTTGTAAGTTTGGTTCTGTATCTCTCTTCACCATGTTCAAACATTTTGAGCCAAATTCTGATAGTCGATATAAATCTTTGCATTAAGTTAGCCTAGGGTAAAAGTTTTCCAATGACGCTGCAAATTTTTAGAGTGAATTAGATGTCTCTAAGGATACATCCAATGACGTGACTTTTTCACTTTACTGATTAGCTTACTGAAGGAAAACTCCAATGAAGCAACTTACTGGTAAGAATTGGTCTTATGAAAAGAGAGTGATGGAATCAAACTGAAGGTAGTCTAGAGAGTAGAAGTAGGAACTCTAAGCCTTTTGATCGATATTCCCTCGAATGAGACTGCACTTAGATTTATTAGGGAGTCAGTATGTGAGCTCTGATTGTTTGTTTTGAGTTGTGACGCGAGATTGTTGTGTTTGCTAAGTCTAGGGGAAGTACAAGGTGATCTCGATTTTGATGAGTCGTATTCTTGTGTTCACTTTGGACTTGATGTGCAGGATCTTGAGAGAATCATTTGTCTGATGAGACGTGATTTCCTACGGTCTTTCTTTCTTTGTTTAAGGACAAGCAAGAAGTTAAGTCTGGGGGAATTGATGTTCCTCATATTTTGTCGGTTTTGAGCTCATTATTACAATTATATTTGGGAAAATTGTCTATGTTTCATTGATATTTCAGGTCAAAAATGTTCAGAATTGGAATCATTTTTGAAGGGACTTTGAAGAGGTTTGAAATATTTTCCGGCATTCTCCGCGAAAGGAAGGACCGATCGATCTATCAAGGATCGATCGATCAATGATCTGTAAAGATTATGCACATGATCCGAAGAACGACATGGTTTTGGAGGTCTCACCATCTCCACGTTTGATAATTGATAGAGTACTATCAACTTTTGATCCCTCTCTTGGTATTTATAACGTTGTACGTGTGAGAAGATTTATAATGAAATCTCTATTATTAAGATTTTGCATCAAATTATCTAAAGAAGATATAATGATATCCTACAAAATCTAAATGTTTTCGTCGTCAATTGTTATAACTTTTAATTAAAAGTATATTTAAAATATGATTACCATTCACC
>JAKUCM010005753.1:0-18333 GCA_023374145.1 Lepidium sativum
GAGCCTAAATGCGAGCCTTCCTTTGAACAATCTGATTCAATGTTTGGTAGGGTTAATTCAACGTGTGGTAGAGCTAGACAAACTTTCAAACAAGAAGAAGAACACGTTGACTACAGTGAAGAAGCAAAAATGAGATTCGACTACTGCAAGAATGTAGATGGTGCAAGCTTTGGTGACGAAGACTTCATAAGTGTTCAGAGGAAGTGCAGAGAAAAAGATAGAAAAAATATTCCTCCTAAGAAAAGGGATTCGACATTAAATATGAATACTTAGACATCGAGATGAGGTCACTTCAATTAGGTGTTGGACAAATGTATCCCACACAAGACGATCTTGAGTCAAGGTTGAAGATATTTTCTGTTTTACATAGGTTTGACTTCAATTTTGTATCATCATCAAGGATGTTATTAGCTGTGAGATGTTGGCTTTCAAACTCCACTTGGAGAGTCCATGATTCATGCCATGATACTGAGAATCCGTATTTCTATATCTGGGTATATTATGGAGAACACACTTGCTCAGTTACGGAGAAGTCATCTCAGGCACGTCAAGCAACACCTGATATTCTTGGTCGTTTATACTTGGATTTTGTTGGTGATGTTGGGCCTTCTGTTCCTCCCGCTCATGTTGCTCAATCACTAAAAAAACTTTTTGGTTTGAAGGTATATTTTTCAATGGTAGAGTTTGGTTGAGCTTGGTTTAGTTAAGTTTGGTATACGCTAGTAGAGTTAGGTTGAGTTTTAACTTTGCTTCTATGTGTGAACTTTGTACATATGAAGTACTAGAATGTACATTGTATTTTAAGGGAAGCTCAGGCTCTAGTTACAAGAACTTTAGAGAATAGTTTGAAGAACTTCCCTTGTATTTGTATAGGATTAAACGAGAAAATTTGGGAACACTTATCACGCTGGAAGTAGATGGAGGTGATAGGTTCACGTTTCTATTTCTTACATTCGATGCAAGTATAAGAGGATTTCCTTATATGAGGAAGGTTGTTGTTGTGGATAGAACATTTTTACAAGGAAGATACAAAGGGACTCTATTCACCGCAACCATGCAAGACAAGAATTTCAACATTTTTCTTATGGTTTTCAGTGTGGTTGATACCAAAAATGATGAATCTTGGGAATGGTTTTTCAGATAACTCAACCGCGTCATTCCTGATGATCAAAAGTTGGCCATTATTTCAGTTAGGCATAGATCAATAGCCAAAGCAATAACAAAAGTGTATCCGCTTGCCGCTGGGGGGTTTGCACTAACCATTTACGAAAAATATTTTGTCTAATTTCAAAGGAGGATAATCCATTAACCTGTTTAAGAAGGCTGCAACTGCATATAGGGGCGGTGAGTTTAATGCAGTATTCGACCAAATAGAGAGATTAGACCGAATGCTATATGAGTATTTGCTAAGGGTAAATGTTTGTTTGTGGAACCATGCACATTTCTTAGGGAATTGATACAACTTTACCACATCTAACATAGCGTAATATATCAATCATGCATTAGATGAAGTGCAAACCTTCTCTATTGTGCAGCTTATAGATGCCGTAAGGGCAATGTTAACAAGGTGGTTCACGAAGAGGAGGGAAAAGACAGTGGCAACAACGACCATTCTCAACACAAAATCGAAAAACTTCTAAAGGTATAACTTGGTAGAGTTTTTATGATCTTGATAGAGTTTGGTCGACCTCGTCTACTGTGTGGTAGAGTTTGGTAGAATCTTATTTGATAGTGTGGTAGTGTTTGATAGAGTTAGTGATGGTAGTGTGGTAGAGCTTGGTAGAGTTATATGGTAGAGTTTGGTCGAGTTCGTCGACTGTGTGGTAGAGTCTGATAGAGTCTTATTTTATTTTGTTGTAGACCTTGGTAGAGTTTGATAGATCTTGGTAGCGCTCGTCCACGTGTGGTAAAGTTTAGTAGAGCTTGGCAGATTTTGGATATCTATGTAGTGGCGTTTGGTAAAGTTTAATAGACATAACTGTTTTCGTTTTTTGACCATGCAGACTCCTAGAAGGCACACAGTACAATGTGCAAAATATTGATGAGCATCAAGTTGTTGTCACATGCTCGACCTCCTCACATTTGGTTAATTTGACGGAGAAAACGTGTTCATGCAAAATGTTTGACGTGGATAAATTACCTTGTGTGCAAGCCTTTGCCGCAATAGAAGCATAACAGCGTTCAAAGATCGAGCTCACAAATCCTTACTACTATATGAGTTATTTGCATCATGTGTATGCTAAATGTGTGATGCCAAGAGATGCAACACTTCCAATACGTGAAGACGTGGCTAGTAAAGTTTGTTTATTTCCTGTTATATGTAACCAACCTGGAAGGCCAAAGAACTCACAAATGAAGGGTTAGTTTGAGTGCTCAGTACAGGCAAAACGCAAAAGAAAAGTGATGACTTATAGTGCTGACGTCCAATCTTGAACTTGTTAGGTTTATTTTACTGCATCAACCAAGCTCTACCAAGGTTTACAATAACCACACACTTTATAAACATCAACCAAAATCTATTCAATTTAAATCTTGTTATATAGAAGACACACTTTTGTTATGTTACTACATTAGCAAATTTCCTTCATTACAAAATGAAATTAACTTTGACATTAACTTTTAAATTAACTTTGTTAATTACTTATATACAAATTCTACCAAGGTCTACCAATACATAGGTGACTCTACCACTCCAAAAATAATCCCTACAACGCAGTAATCAATACCTCCTTATAAACTGTTTCATAACGCGGTATGGATTTGTGCATGAAATTGTCATTGGTAGTGAAAGCTCATCCAAAACTTCAGTGCCGAATTTCATGTGGAAAAAGGGACGAACTTGTCATATAGTCCCTTAAATTTGTGTCGAAGGGCTAAACAGTCAATAATTTTTAGCATATAAATGCCACAGTCACTAGATTGGTGATTCACCGGGGTCCCCTTCATCCTAATGATAGAGCAAGCCTTCGCCTTAACATGTTTCCGAATTTCCAGAGCTAGCATGCTCATACGAAGATTTGGAATCCTCCTAGCGAAGGGCTTGGTTGCATATAAAAACATAATCAACATTTATAAGTAAGATCTACACTTATTTACCAAAGATCAACCAAACTTTACCAGGATCTACCAAGATCTACTAAGCTCCACCATAACTAGACCATTCAGTTGCCTACAAAAATTACCTGACTGATTTAATCAATTGTTGATGTGGCACAACTGAGATGGAACAATCGTATATTTTGACGGCCTCCATAAGTAAATCAATCTTCACCGCTATCCAATGGACATTGTTGATGTTATGAGCAACGTACAATGTGTCAATATCTTGAAACCATTGCTTGTTCGTTGTACACCATACAAGGGGCTTGCCTAATATACGTTTGGCGCATATAGTCTTCAAATATATACTTTTGGGGGTTTACCGTGAAAACCTGTTACGCAGTACTACAAAAGGTACATATGACATGATCAAGGAACGTTATCCTATCACTTTTATACGGAGATGGAGTCTGCATATGTCTTTGCCAAAACATATTCATATCGCTAGTCATATACTGCAAAACAAAGTAACATAATATTAACACAACCAAAGTCTACCAAGTAAGATAATAAAACTTCAAGGAACTTACCAGATTTGTTAACCATCCGTATTGATTTTCTGGCCATAAACGTCTAGGCATCAACAACAATATGTAGTACTCAGCTAAAGGATTAATGTCATCCACCGAGTTATCCCTGGAAGTGTTGGTAATTAGCAAAAACCAAAATAGTATAGATTTATACATTAAAAACGTTTAAACCAAGCTCTATCAAGATATACATAAATCTACCATAACTCAACCACACATTTCATAGAAGTCTACCAAACTCTACCAAATTCTACCATAACTTAAAGACACACTAATTATTGATATACCATAACTCAACCATTCAGTTGCTAACAAAGACGTTAAGAGACTTACAATTCGCGTCTGATAAGGTGATGCAGGCGATTCACATTGCTCTTTTGTACTAGTCCGAATGGATTGTATGAGTTATTGCTATGTCAACATCTATGAAGCTCCTAATAACAGAACTTCCTTCGAATGGGGATTTTTGCGTTCAAAACAACATGTTATCTTATCAGTTAGACAAAGAAATGGTAAGTCTAACACATTCAGTTCAAACTCCATGAAACTTCACCAAACTCTACCAACGTCTACCACACCAATACTTAGCTCTACCACATTCTACTAAAGTCCATCAAACTATACTACATATATATCCAGTCCTTGCTTTCACCAGCCTCGATTGCTTTGTCCAAAATTTGGCATTCGCTATCTTCTTGCAAACTTATGATGGCGAGCTGATAATTCTCTTTAGTTGACTCCAAATTCACAAAAGGAGTTTGCATTGGACTTTTAAATTAAATATTTACCTCTAGGTTCCTAACAATTTTCAATATTGGGGACAAAGGGTCAGATGTTTCCTGCTCCTTAAACCTCCATTCCTTCTGCAAGCAAAAACGAAAACAATGTAAGCACAACCAAAATCCACTAAGCTTTACCAATAATTTAAGAACTACCAAATGGCTTGCTGATTATTGATACAATGAGTTTTAACCTTATATCCTACTGCAAGTGCACAACAAACGTAATAGTATTTAGGGGTCGAATTCCTCAGAGTACCAGATCACACTTTTGACTTCTATCGATTCGCAAGCTATATCAATCAAAATCAAAGAAGTAAATACTAACAACTTAAACGCGAATGTAATCAAATAACTAAAGCAATCGAATATCGGGTATTCATTCAAGAGTTAGAACTCTTGTTAGGGAAATTGTTCAGGAACTAATATGAGCATATTCTCGGCTTGAACATAAATAAAGATAAACCAACTCTCATTGAATCTACCCCTCCACTAATAATCTAAAGGTCCTAACTCTCGTTGGTTTCATATTACAAGTAGGTTTTATCGCTTAGGTTCAATTACCCACAATCCAACCTAGCACCAACTCTCGTTGGTAGTGAAGGAATTGCTCTTCTAATCTAGTTCTAGTTCTTAACAAACTTCTGGAAAGTTAACAACCTAAAATCACCGACTAGGTGATCAAGCTAATATATGCATTAAACTCAAGTATTAGAAGGAGAATCATCTATTCATCAATCCTATTTGTTCCCTAACACTGAATTCTAAAACCCTAGAATCCCTAAATCCGATCTAAGATCTACTCAGACATAGACCAATGAACCAAGCAATTCATGATGAACTGAAACTGAAATTGCATTAATAAATAGAAATAGGATTCAGAAATTTTTCTCAAGTGTGAAGAGATCTTCTTCCCAGCTTACAAACTCTCAAACTTCTGCAAAAATCATTTTTCAAAAACTCAGTGACGCCCCCCAAAAATAAAATAAGAAAAAGTATTTATAAGTCCCAAAACAAGAGCTGAAAATTCATGAAATTAGCTTTCTTCGAAGGGCATCGATCGATCGATCCTTGTGTTAACCGATCGATATTTGGATATTGAGTCGATCTCTCAGAAGTCAAGTCATTCTTCAGATCGTGCACATATTCCTTGTTAAAGCACTGATCGATCGCTCCTTGTGTTGATCGATCGATCCTTCCTCTCGTGGAGAATACCATAAAATGCTTCAAACTTCTCCAAAGTCCACCTTCAAGCATGATTCCAACTCTGAACGTTTTTTACCTGAAATCTCAATAAAACACAGACGAATTCTCCAAATATAACTGTAATTATGAGCTCAAAACCGACAAAATATGAGGAACATCAATTCCCCCAGACTTAGCTTCTTGCTTATCCTCAAGCAAAGAAAGAAAGACTATAGGGCATGACTTCAAGCATGATTCCAACTCTGAACGTCTTTTACCTGAAATCTCAATAAAACACAGACGAATTCTCCAAATATAACTGTAATTATGAGCTCAAAACGACAAAATATGAGGAACATCAATTCCCCCAGACTTAGCTTCTTACTTGTCCTCAAGCAAAGAAAGAAAGACTGTAGGAAAATCACATCTCATCAGACAAATGACTCTCTCCAGATCCTGCACATCAAGTCCAAAGTAATCACAAGAATATTACTTTTCAAAATCGAGACCACCTTGTACTTCCCCCAGACTTAGCAAACATAACAATCTCGTGTCACAATTCAAAACAAACAATCAGATTCCCCATACTGACTTCCTAATAAATCTAAGTGCAATCTCATTCGAGTGAATATCGATCAAGAGGCGAAAAGTTCTTACTTCTACTCTCTAGACTACCTTAAATCTGATTCCATCTCTCTCTTTTCATAAAACCAATTCTTACCAATAAGTTGCTTCATTGGAGTTTCCTTTAGTTAGCTAATTAGTAAAGTGAAAAGAATTATGTCATTGGATGTATCCTCAGAAACGTCCAATTCACTTTAAAAACTCGCTACGTCATTGAGAAACTTTTACCCTAGGCTAACTTCATGCAAAAACGTATATCGAGTACCATCAGAATTTTTGGCTTAAGATGCATGAAAATGATGAAGAGAGAAACATAATCAAACTTACAAGGAACATCTTTCATTGAGTAAAGAGAAGGAACATACCTGATGTATTACCAATTCCCTTGACGAGAGGATTAAGTCAGGTTAGGTGTGAAATCAGTTTGAAATCTCTTGAAAGTTGAGATGAATGTGATTTGAAACTGAGTGTTGCTTTGTCTCTAGGTTTTCCAATAATCTGATCGATTCCTGACAAATGCAAATCAAGCGATACTGAGTCAAGGATAATGCTGAGAAAATCGAAAATCAAGTAGTCTGATGTAAGTCTCAAAAGCTCAAAATACAGAAATAAATGAAAGAAATAGTCTGAAAAATCGAGAATGCAAAAGAAACAAAATAGAAAAATAAGTGTTCTCACCCAGACTTACTTTACACCGTCCCGCTGCAAAATAAATAAAAAAGAAGACATAAAAACACAAAAAAAACAAAAGAAAGCAAAAAGAAATAGTCTAAAATAAAATGAAAAGAAACTGAAACAAAGGTAGGAAGTAGCCAAGAAGCTACTCAGGACTCTGGTTATCGCGGTTGCGCGGTGCTCTGCGACGGCGAGGAAAGCGACAATCCAATGGCCGATCATCCTCATCATCATCATCAGACTAATGTCCATCAACATCTGGTCGGCTAGTAGGCGTTGTATGCATAGAGACATGCTCATCGCATCAGCTGCAGGTGCACTCATACAAAAAGAAACTGGGATCTTCCTCAAAGCATCCCAAATTGTCCATTGAATCGATCTCTTTCTCCTCTCATTCTCGACTTCCCACTCTCTAAACTGCTGATCCGTGAAGTCTGGTGAGTAATGAGGTAGTCCGAGTTCCTCCTCAGGATACCCAGGAAGCAAAAACCCGGAAGGTTGAGTAGCTGGAGCTGGAGGTACGAACGAAGCAGAAGTGGAAGCTTAAGCTCTCCTAGATCGGGCGCATGGTGCGGCTTCCTTCTCCTTAAGCTTTCCAGAAATCTCAGGATGTGACAAATCTGGCCAGAAATCCATATTCTCTCTGCAGGTAACCGAAGTAATGTGATGAGCTGGAAAGGTGACATACATCTGTGGCGTGTCATCGAAGAAAGTCCACTTCTTCTTCTCCAAAAAGTATCCAAATAAATCCTCTGCACAACCTCTGTCTGACTGAGATCTAATCCATGAAATCTGAAAATCCGTGTCAAGAGACTTTCCCTGATACCCATCACCAGACAACAAGTACCACAATGCATTCTACGGAGGAGAGTTCTTTGATGGTTTTTGTCCAACTGCATACTCATCAAAACCATAAACCTGGCACAACTCCTGAATAGTGATCGAATAAAGAGCTCCTCTATAATAATACGTGAGGTACTGAGCATAAACCGGACTTTGAGGATCATCACATATATGTAGATCACATGTCGCTAAGAACTACCTAACGACCTCCAGATAAAGTTGATAAGAATCAAACCAGAACTTGGTCAAACCAAAATTATCAAGCAGCTTAGTAACATCTTCAAGAATCCCCATCCGATGCAATGTCTCACGGCAAAGGAACTTTGTTGGAATCAAAGTGTTAGTCAGGAGTTGATCATAGAAGCTTTCATGAAAGTTCTTATAACCATCTCCTTCCTTTCTATCCTTATATGCTGCCCTAGTCCTGACAAAAGAAGGAGTATCCCTACTAGCCACATTATCAACAAAATATGTTTGTTCTGGTCTCGACCAAGGAAAACACTCACTAAGCTGTCCATATCTAGGTGCATCGTCATGCTATTGCGACGACTGACCACACTGAAGATTCAAAGATGCTCGGATCTTCTTCGTAGGTTTCTTAGGATTAGAAGTCCATGTTCGAACAATCTACAATGAAAGAACAGAGACATAACCGAAAAAATGAGTTTGTGATCGAGAAAATTCACAAGAGTTCGATACCCTAGGCATACAAATGATCAGTGGTCCGATTGCTTATTCAATTAAACAAGATCAACATCCATCAATGCATCAATGAACTACAATCATCAAAATCAAGCCTAAAAATTTCAAAATTCCTCTAGAAATTCTCCTTCAACCTAACAAGAAATCTCTAATTGAAATTCAATGATCCAAACAGCAAGAGGGGGTCGAATTCATGTAAGAATAAGGCACATGCATCAGTTAATCAATGAAAATCAACAAGAAAGCAAGTTCCCCTTTACCCAATTCAACTTCCAAAATCGGACAGAAAATTCGAATTTAGAGAACATACATTTTCTAATCGAAGTAATGAACCATAAAATCAGATAGATGGTGAAATTCTAAGCGGATTAGGCTTTTGAATCGCTAAAAAAGGATGAAAAACGAGAGAGAAATTGAGGTTTGAAAATTTTCGGAATAGAAATAATGCTTGATTGAAATCGTTCTGCGCGTTTAAGAAGATGAACCTGGGTCAAGGATCGATTGATCCTTATGTTGATCGATCGATTTGTGCTCTCGAGAGCAAAGAACGATCGATCCTTACCTTCTAAGTTGGGCAATGGATCATGTGGTCTTCTACATTTCCATTGCTCAATCGATCTATCATTTTCATGTCGTGCTCTGGATCGTGCGGTCTTCTACTTGATTAGTCGGGCTATGCTTGTTCGGTCGGGCAGCAGATCATGCGCAAACCTATTATGCGTATTGATCGATCGACCGTTGAGTGGATCGATCGATCGTTGAGTGGATCGATCGATCATTGCTTTCCGACAGCTTCCTACTTTGAACAATAACACAAAAACAAAAACGAATGCAAACTAAAAGAAAAACGTAAAATAAACTACCTAATAGTGGGTTGCCTCCCACTCAACGTTTTTTTACTGTCATTAGCTTGACTCGGATGCTATTCAGATGGCGGAACCGCTTGAGTGAGGTTTGCTCACTCCTAGGACATTAATCTCCTCAATGATGTCCTTCCTGAAGCATCTAGCAATGCAACAGTTCCATCCCGGTATATCTCTTTGACCGTGTAGATTCCAGAAGTATCAAAGCCAGGACTACCTGCAAAAACTTTGATAACAAAACCTTAGACATCATAGTTGCAGAATTTGTCAAGACGATAAAGGATACAAGTTTCTTGATGTTCAGTTGAGTCCATCTCCTGCTCATGTAGCAACCCATACTCCTCATCACAATCACTGTCTTCTTCACCATATACTGCAACCTGAGTCAATGATTCAGTGCTCACTTGCTTCCCTCCATCATCTTGAATCATCCCACAAAAATTACTCGATGAAGCTCGAATAGGATATGAAACATCCTTGTCCACATTCTGCAACACTATTCTCTGACTTAGGAAGTCTAACTTAGCACCAACTGTGTTGAGGAATGGCCTTCCCAATAAGATCGGAACAGCTCCTTCTCTTGCCATTTCAACAACAATAAATTCTGTAGGGATCTTGCAATTCCCAACCAGAAGAGTGAAGTCAACAAGCCTTCCTCTAGGTACCTTAGAAGATGTATCTCCAAAAGAAACCAATGAGTGATGTTCTTGCATTAGTTCAATACCGAGTTTCTGCATAGTCTCCAAAGAGATCACATTGATACTAGCTCCAGAATCACACAAGGCATCGCTGAAAACTAGATGTCCAACTCGATAAGGTATAGTGAACTCTCCTCGATCTTCTATCTCCACAAGCTCTTTAGGGTATGGAATAGGAGGATTGTACTTACTCTCAACTAAACTCCCTACTTCAGAATTGACTATATTGCAAGATTCCTTGGGATTCTTCTCAACTTTTCCAGGTAAAGCTCCTTGCGGACGTTTAATAGCCTCAACAGTCTGAGCAATTTGGGTGTCTAGCTTCTTGATATGCATAGAAACCAGCTCAAACTTTCCATTCAGATTATTGTAGATGTTGTCCATATTAGCATTAAGCTCCCTTGTAGTATTTTGTTGCTCAATAGCAAGTTGCTGAATCAAGACCTTAATCTCTTCGTTTGATGTTCCTGAAGTTGCTGATGAAGGTTGTTGCTGCATCAGCGGTGGTACATAAGGCTTATATGGCCTTTGCCAGTTACTTCCTCCTGCATTCAGAATAAACGGATTCTGATTACCCCATCTCTGACCTAAATTCTGAATGAATGGTTTTCCCTGGAAAGGTGATCCTTGAGGCAATGTGGGTGCTGGAAAAGTAAAATCATGAGGGTTCTCGACGTTAGTGCTCATGTAGGAAAGGTAGTTTGGGTTTTGCTCTATGTTCTGCCAGTTAACATAATCGACCTCCCTTTGGTATTTCAGAACCAACTGAATCATCCTGAACCTAAGCTATTTCTCTGTTGTCCTCAACTTGATTCACATTCCTCTGATTACCCTGATTTGCTCGCATCAGAGTATCCAACTTTTCAGCAATGTCATCAATCCTCTGAATCTCAACACTGTTCACCTTCCTAGTTCGATCATATTCTGGAGAATAACTACCAGAACTTGCAGCCAAGTTATCAATCAGAGTGAAAGCTTCATCCCTAATGTTAGTCATAAAGTCTCCATTGCTGGCAGCATTCAGGAAATTCTTGTACTCCCACTCGATTCCACTATAGAAAGTGTTGAGAAGCTGCTCATCCGAGTACCCATGGTGTGGAAAATCTCACTGATACTCCTTGAAACGTTCCCATGCTTCATTCAGAGATTCCCCAGATCGTTGCTGAAACGATGAAATCTTGCTCCTGAGAGTTGCAGTCTTGGACTTAGTGTAGAACTGATCAAGAAACACTGCTCGAACCTGAGCCCATGTAGTGAGTGATCCTGGAGGTAATGAACGTAACCACCTAGAAGCTCTGTCTGGGAGTGAATGATGGGAAAGCTTACACTTCACATAATCAGCAGGTACACCATTAGAGCTTGTGGTGCCACATATGTCTTCAAAATTCTCTATGTGATCCATATGATTCTCGCCTGGAAGTCCATTAAAGACATACTGCTTAACCAACCCAATAAGCTGAGGTTTGATCTCATAATCATTCATCTCAATCACAGGAGGTCGAATAGCTAAGTGATTTTGATAGTGGGTGTGTGGAGTATACATGTCACCTATTGCTCTGCGTTGGGTAGGCTCTCGTGCTCTACTAATCTCAACCAACTCTCTCTGCAATTGCTGTACCACTGTGGCCATATCCTACAGATTTTGTGCTTGATTCTCTAAAGGATTCATATTCCTAGCTCTTCGGTTATCTCTTTCAACCCTCGCAAGCTCTTGAGTATCCAAGTTGAATAGATTTCCTGAACCTTGAATTAAGGTCATACACCTGAAAAGGAACAAAAACGAACAAAAAGAAAAATGTAAGTAACGATATAGACTTGAAACTGTAAATAGAAAATCGAAAGGCAGTGGTACAACACTATATCCTACTGCAAGTGCACAACAAACGTAATAGTATTTAGGGGTCGAATTCCTCAGAGAACCAGATCACACTTTCGACTTCTATCGAATTGCAAGCTATATCAATCAAAATCAGATAAGTAAATACTAACAAATTAAACGCGAATGTAATCAAATAACTAAAGCAATCGGATATCGAGTATTCATTCAGGAGTTAAAACTCTTGTTAGGGAAACTATTCAGGAACTAATCTGAGCATATTCTCGGCTTGAACATAAATAAAGATAAACCAACTCTCGTTGAATCTACCCCTCTACTAATAATATAAAGGTCCTAGCTCTCGTTGGTTTCAAATTACAAGTAGGCTTTCTAGCTTAGGTTTGTTACCCACAATCCAACCTAGCATCAACTCTCGTTGGTAGTGAAGGAATTGCTCTTCTAATCTAGTTCTAGTTCTTAACAAACTTCTGGAAAGTTAACAGCCTAAAATCATCAATAGGTGATCAAGCTAATCTATGCATTAAACTCAAGTATTAGAAGGAGAATCATCTATTCATCAATCCTATTTGTTCCCTAACAGTGAATTCTAAAACCCTAGAATCCTTAAATCCAATCTAAGATCTACTCAGACATAGACCAATGAACCAAGCTATTTATAATGAACTGAAACTGAAATTGCATTAATAAATAGAAATAAGATTCATAAATTCTTCTCAAGTGTGAAGAGATCTTCTTCCTAGCTTACAAACTCTCAAACTTTTGTAAAAATCGTTGTTCAAAAACTCAAAGACGCCCCACAAAGATAAAATAGAAAAATAGTATTTATAGGTCCCAAACAAGAGCAGAAAATCGTGAAATTAGGTTTCTTCGAAGGGCATCGATCAATCGATCCTTGTGTTGACCGATTGATCTTTGGATATTGAGTCGATCTCTCAGAAGCCAAGTCGTTCTTCAGATCATGCACATATTCCTTGTTAAAGCACTGATCGATCGCTCTTTGTGTTGATCGATCGATCCTTCCTCTCGTGGAGAATACCAGAAAATATTTCAAACTTCTCCAAAGTCCACCTTCAAGCATGATTCCAACTCTGAACGTTTTTTACCTGAAATCTCAATAAAACATAGACAAATTCTTCAAATATAACCGTAATTATGAGCTCAAAACCGACAAAATATGAGGAATATCAATTATTAGGAAGTCTTAGTGATGGGGAAAGAGTTTGTGAGGTTTGCTGGTCCTCAACTATCTGTTCCTTTTGGAATAGAACAAGTAATATAGTAAGGCAGCCAAATTCAGTCAAGCTCTACTAAATGATCATATAAATCAACCAAGCTCTACCAAAGAACTACCATACTAAACTCTACGTTTTAGAGGATGTTAATGTTGGGAAGGTTGTGAGGTTTGTTGCTCCTCAGAGATCTCAACCTTCTCCAAAACAATTCACGTTTAATTGTAAGGCACCCAAATCTAACAAGCTCTACCAAAGATCTACTACATGGATATATGAATCAACCAAACTCTACCTAAGCTCTACCACATGATTATATAAATCAACCAAGCTCTAGCACAGAACTACCAATTCCAGAGGGTGCTAATGCTGGGTGTAAGAATTTAGAGAGACATGTGTGCGGAAATAGAGATTGTAGTGTAAAGATACAAAAGATACGAAAGTATCATTCTCATTACTTAAAATTGTTTTCGAATTACAAGAGCATATATAGGTGACAAGTGAAAGAGAAGAAGTGGGAACCCTAGCCGCCCATGTGACCGTTGGAGAGGACAGAGACTTCAGGAATCCCAAGACCTGTCACTTTCATCCTTGGGTCGTACGCTCCCTTGGACTTGTGGCCTGTCGCTTTCATCATCGGGTTGCTTGCTCCCTCGGCTTTGACGAACGCCTCAGCTGGTCCCCACACTCCTAACGGTCATATCTTCTCAGTTAGGGTCTAGTGGGACCCTAACTAAGTTTCCTAAACGGCTCCCTAAGTCTCAGCACATCGCATTTTACATTTGGGAAAAAGGTTGACTTTTTGGTGAGCGCGTTGACCCGAACATTTCATCTTCCCGTGGTACGTTCTGCGATGTACCGCGGTGCAAGGTTCCTTCGGATACATTTCCTTCCCGCGGTACGTACTCTGCTGTACCGCGGGATGATTTTCCTCGGTCTTTGACTTACCCGCGGTTCATCCTGATCCTTCCCGCAGATCGTACCTGACCTTCCTGCGGTACGCACCAAGTCTTCTCGCGGTACGTACTTCACCTTCCCGCGGTACGTCCTGAGTCCGAGCGTTGGCTTTCATGGTCCGCGCGTTGACCACGTACCGTGGTGCATGAAATCCTTCCCACGGTACG
Organism: Lepidium sativum; assembly: GCA_023374145.1. Taxonomy (NCBI): domain Eukaryota; kingdom Viridiplantae; phylum Streptophyta; class Magnoliopsida; order Brassicales; family Brassicaceae; genus Lepidium; species Lepidium sativum. The sequence goes on from JAKUCM010005753.1 coordinate 14,189, forward strand.
TGCTTCACTTCCTGATGGTCCGATGGTCCTGGTAAGGTGTCTCGACCTCCGTTCACAGCCTGATACTCTTTTTACGTGACCCGATACTTATTTTTGACCCGATTTATATTTTGATGGCCTTGATAGGTCTTGATCAATACTCCCCCTCAAGTTTAAATTTCTACTATGTAAAAATTCAAACTTGGAAGACCCATAATTCACACTTCAATAAAAACCTTAGGGAAACTACTTGGGACAAAACTCCACTAACGGAAAAAGAGTATGCAAACTATGAGTGAGGGGCTTTGATCAAGGATGTGTTGGATCCGTGAGTCCAAAGCTTTGGGTATATGTGATCACATACCTTGAGACTCACGGCTTTGGTGAAGATATCCGCCAATTGATCTTCACCTCCTTGTGAAGCATGGTAGGGTAACTCCTTCAAGGATCTTCTCCCTTACTTTATGATAATCTACCTCAATGTGTTTTTTCCTCTCATGGAACACCGAATTAGATGCAATGTGAATAGCGGCTTGGTTATCAAAATGGATGGTGATTGGGTTCGGATGGTGAATTCCAAGGTCTTTGAGAAGAGCTTTTAGCCATGTTACTTCATTAGTAAGCTTCTTCATGACTCTATACTCGGCTTCCGCGCTTAAACAAGAGACCACCTTTTGCTTCTTGGTTTTCCATGTTACCATATTTCCACCAATGAATGTACAATAGCCGGTTGTTGATCTTCTATCATTCTGATCCCCAGCCTAATCCGCATCACAATACCCAACTATCTCGGTGTTATGATTTCTTCCCATCCATATACCTTGACCTGGATGTTTCTTGAGATATCGGAGGATGCGTTCCACCAATGACCAATGATATTTGCTCGGATTTTGCATGTGTTCCTCGGACCAAAACCTTCCCGCGGTACGTTCTGTGATGTACCGTGGTGCGAGGTTCCTTCGGAGACAGTTCCTTCCCGCGGTACGTACTCTGCTGTACCGCGGGATGATTTTCATCGGTCTTTGACTTACCCGCGGTTCATCCTGATCCTTCACGTAAATCGTACCTGACCTTCCTGCGGTATGCACTAAGTCTTCCCACGGTACGTACTCAACCTTCCCGCGGTACGTCCTGAGTCCGAGCATTGACTTTCCTGGTCCGCACGTTGACCACGTACCACGGTGCATGAAATCCTTCTCGCGGTACATGCTTCACGTCCTGATGGTCTGATGGTCCCGGTAAGGTGTCCTGACCTCCGTTCATAGCCCGATACTCTTTTTACATGACCCAATACTTATTTTTGACCCGATTTATATTTTGATGGCCTTGATAGGTCTTGATCAATACTCGGACAAAGGTTGTGAGGTTGACTACTCCTCATATATCATTTCCTTCTGGAAAGAAAACGTAATAATCCACCAATCTCTACCATAGTTTAGCTCATGCATATGTTTAAGATTTACACAGTCAAAACTAAAGAAAGAAAAAGTACATATTATGTCTATATTACGTTATAAACAAAGTTTACAAAACTCTGTCGCAGAGTTTATGAAGTCCCCACAACACATATCCAATTCATACAACATAAATTGGGTCTTTGATACGGTTCAATCATAATCAAGTACACTCTTACGTACCAATTTATGCGAATTGAGGCCTTAACACCTTCTTCTCGGATCTCACTTCCACGAGACTGACTTTCATACACATCAGACTTCTTAGGCTCTTCCAAAGCCATCACCGATGGTTTTGTTGTTACATGACTTCCTCAAGCTTACGAAGCCTATCATCTGTCACGACATGTTCTATACTTCCCTTCTCTAGTCTTGTAAGCCGTTCAGACGTGTTGATTTCATCAAATCTCATCACGTCAAAAGCATTCTTCATTGACTGAAGAATTTCTAACATCATGGTCTTCTCTTCTCTTTGTTTGTTGGCCTCAAACTTATTCCTCCATTCTTCTCCAATCTTTTTTTGTTTTTTTTTTCTTCTTTTTCTTTCCCTTTTCCCTAGCCACCTTCTAAAATTCGACCAAAGTCATATTGGGTTGTAACTTTAAAGTCTCATTTTCCTTTGGATTATCGTGAGACTTTATCTTATCAATATATTAATTCTTCTCTATCATACTCGACTTCGACATTGCATTCTTTGCGCTTAGGAGATTGTGTTGGGGCTCATCGGCCTTTCGTTTTGTAGTTTTAAAAGTCAGGGTAGCGCAAAACATCTCATCTAATGTCCCATCGAGAATATCTCGGATCATTCTATCAACTCTGGGATCCGAGCATCTCTAGGCCACTCATGGTATATGATAACGTAAGGCTTTGGAGAAGGTGCACCATATGAACCTACAAATTCGGAAAAATGTAAGACTTGTAAGATATACTATATCTATCAAACTCTACCAAAATCTGTTGAAAACTGCCAGAGTCTACCATAGCTCTACCACACGTCAACCAAATTCTACCACACATCAACCAAAGTCTACCATAGCTCTACGACACGTCAACCAATTTCTACCATAGCTTTTCAAACACCTACCAGAATCTACCAAAGTATACCGAGACTCTACCACACACCAAATAAACTTCTACCAAGATCTACCAATTGGGGAAGCTTACTTTGTTGTCGTCGGATGTCTTCTTATCAGCTTTGAAGACATGCTCCATATCTATACCACGACAAATGCGCGACACACCGACTGCATATGTGGAATATGGTCATCTCTTCTACATCCACACATTACTCCTAGATGTGGGATATACTCAAACACCCATAGTAAGAAGCACATGCACAAAGCCATGCAAGATTCAACATGCACCTTTGGTGTGTGAATCATATTTTCCAAACAGGTATTGCACATATTTGCTTGACCATGAGAATCGTGGGCCGACAAAGTGCACTATAATACCAAGTTGAGAATTCTTCTTTAGTGTCATCGTAAGCATCAACGCCAATTAGATCCCTCATCGATGTAATCCTCTTTCAATATGAAATAGTGGTTGATGCTTCTGTATATCAACAGGCGCCTTCCTCTTTTCAACAACCTTTTTAGGTTATTTTTTGTCACCCCCCCTAAAGCTGTGAAAAATAAACAAGAAAATATTTAAATAGTAAACTGTACCAAAGTTAGCCAAAAAAAAACCAAACTTTTACAAAAAAACAAACTTAGCCAACATTTAACGAATACAAACTCAGAAAATCTACCAAACTTGGCCAACATTCAACGATTTGTAAGTTTAGCAAAAACCCTAAAAAAAAAGTTCAAAATGTTAAAGAGTTCGAAATCTCTAAGTCGAAATCCCTAAATATATGCTACATTACCTTCAATGCACAAGACCCAGTTGAGAAATTCGAAGAATAAGTCGAATTTAGGAGAAAAAAATTTTCAAAGAAGAAGAAGAAAGACAGAAGATTCATGCATTAAACTGGTAATCCAAATAGTTGGTATATTTTTACTGGTAACACACAAAAATTTTGTGTAGTTTTTGGGTAAAAACAAAAGAGTTGAGGTATTTTAAAGGTCTTAACCTTATCAAACACAAACAACCTATAAAATCACTATTATAATTTCATCAATCATATAATTTTTTGTCTTTTTTTCTTACTTAAAACCGCATTTATATCGTATTTGTTCTAAATTGTATTAACAAAAATTTGGTTCATTTTCTTTTGCCAACTACTATGAATTAATTATTGGTTCATTTTAGTTTATTATGAATCTATTTTTGGTGGTTTTTTTGATATTAGGAAATTATTTGTACACATGTTTGTTAGCCACAAAAATTGGATATTATTGGTTTTTAATAGGTTTATATTTATTTTTAATGGATTTAATCATTTAGATCAAATGTTCATACCAAATTATTGTAAGGATCAAAGTTCAAAATTATCTACACAAAAATTACCTAATCGATCGCTTTTTAAGATCATAATGTCAATTTTTTTTGAACTAAAGTTTGTTATTTTTTCAATATTGAAATCTAAAGAGATGATTACTTTTAAAAAGATTGTTAACGATGAGCTTATAATAGTGTGGCCAACGAAGAGACAATGATTAAATTAATATTTTGAAATTTTGAAATTTATTTGTTGTCTTTTTGAAAGTTTAAACTTCTTATGACATTTTGCCAGTTGGAATGACGTCGGTGTTAATGGTGTTAACTCTG
>JAKUCM010005754.1:0-37988 GCA_023374145.1 Lepidium sativum
GTTCTATCGTTTACCAATGTTGTTGTTCAAAGAGTAGTCGATCTCATTTAGTACTTATCTCAGCTCACCAAAATATCGAAATCTATATCGATTTTTTGACGCCCAATTCGACATTGTTATGCATCTTGCAAGCTTTGAGAAGGGAGCACCAAATCACTCCATCAGGCTCCATTGGCATCGTCCTTTACATCTTCGTCCAACCACTCAATTGGTATATTTCTCATACGGATCCACATATGAAGCGTTTGTAGATAGTCTTCATCTGGTCTGGTCACTGACAATGAGAGCTCGATACATAGCACCAAAGATTACGCAGTGAGACTAACCATAAGAGAAAGATGGACTCTTTTCCCTCTGTTTGGCGTTTTATGATGATATTAACCGCTTCTGTGTAACACAAGAGTGATCATATCGTAAGCTCATAAGAAAGTTCGTGTTACGGCTTCAAAGTAAAAGAGTACAGATGTTAAACCCTTACTTGTTCTTCAAACTCGGGACTTTTCAGGTTTACAAACAAATTTCTCATCAGTAATAGAACCTGATGAACAAATTCAGTTTTAGTAACATTCCAGATATGTTATGTTCTTAGGCAGAGAAGATTTTGAAGCGTTAAAGGCATACCGTTTCTAGATCTATTGGATTTATTTGATTCAATCTTTGGACATGACCTGTTGTTCCTGAATCAAATACACTTCCTATAAAGCTGTATACTTCACCGAAATTTGGCATCACTGAATAGAAAAACCAACACAAAAAACAAAATCATAATCAGTATTATATCACAACGACGGAATCTCATGTTTGATATACATAAAGCAAGGATCTTTTACTTTTATGTGAGTTTCCACGACTTTCTTGGTCATTTCTCTTTGTAACAGTTCGATTCCTCTGCTCATCTCTATTAGAAGTAGTACTGCAACAGTTCTCTGGAAAACCCAATTCCTCTACAATCAGAGAATCATTACCCACATATCAACTGCAGCGAGAAACATCACAAGCTATAGGAAAATGAAATAAGATATTAAAATATAAGAAGATTGATGAAAGTTTACCAGTTTTTGAAGCCTTCTGACGATAAGGATGATTGGCTTTCATCTTTGGTCGAGGAGGTGGAAGATGTTCGTTAGTTCCATTCTTCTTCTGCAATCAAAATCCAAGTCTAAAGTTACAACATCCGATAAGTAAGAAGAAGAAGGGTTCAACCCTTTTCGTCTTCTTCTTGCAAATTTTCTACAATGATATACGTGAAAACCCATATATGTTGCTGCTTAATTGTCTTTGACCCTTTGAATTTCCTCCAACATTAATACCTGTAATGGCTACAAAATTCCGAGCCTGGACCAAGGTCCACCCACAAGAGCCGACACATTCACACACAAAATTATCTTCCATAAATTACTATGGCAATTGAAATTACATAGATGTTTAATTAGGATTTTATAGAGCTAGTCAATATATTTAAGATACATGATTACATATCTTCACCCATACGATCGTTGTGCAGAGAGAGCACAACTTCGATCATCTCGCTCTTTCAATTACAAACCATAGCCACCAAATTTGCTTTACGAAAAAGTAAAATAAGGCAAGTTTCTTAAGATGAAAGTCCATACAATATAATCACCAAAAATGTGGCTTACGACGAAATCGGGAACAGTTACACTTTATTGGAGGTAAAAGAGGTCGGGAAAATTGAGAACGTCAGCGGTTGTTGGTGATTGATAGTGTTTTTTTTTTTTTTTTGCGAAAATAATGCAATAGCTAAGGGACTAGAACTATATTTTAGTCAGATTGTTTTTGTAATATTTTACAAATAGAGGTTGTTTAGAGAAATCGACCTCCGTTTTGATATATAGAGATACTCAATAAATTTATCACAAATTTATTGACTAATCTATACTAATAAAAGCAAGGTTTTGAGACCTCTTAAGCCATTCAACTCATCTTTCTCAAACTCCTATCTTCTTGCCACATCACTCATATCTTCTTGCCATATCAGATTTTGTTTTATAATTTTTTTTATTTTTAATAAAAAAAATCAAAAGACAATTATTATTTACTTAATCACATTACTTACTATAATATGAACATTCAAAGGTCTCACATCAAATTAAGTTATATTATGTTGTAATCTATACTAAACCAATATATTGATTAGAAGTACTTAATCACATTACTTAATATAATATGAACATTCAAAGGTCTCACATCAAATTAAGTTATATTATGTTGTAATCTATACTAAACCAATATATTGATTAGAAGTATAATATATCGTATTGTATGACCAAAATTATTAGAAGAGTTATCTAAATTACCAAACAAAAAAGAATCTGATTCTTTTTAAAAATATGAAAAAAATATTTTTCTACTTAATAAACTATCTATAATCTGAATACCAATTAAAAATGACCAAACTGATAAATAATATTTTAGGTAGTAAAACCTAAACTTACATATTATTAATGAATAATCAAACTAACTAACTTATCAAAATACTGTAATTTAGTGGTCAAGAAAAATAAACTATTTTATTATAAATGACTCAATTTTTATATAATACTACTTAGGTTTGATGTTCTAGCAAAATAAATTTTTTTAAAGGATTGACAGACGTAGTAGCGGTTACTAATTTTGAGTGCTATTTTTTTTCAATTAGGTACTAATCATCTGTTTAATGACTAACAAAAAGCAATCACTTCAACTAAAAATATAAATTAGAAAAAAATAAAAATAAACTATGTAAAATATAAAATAGAAAAAAAATACAATGTTTTGTACATCGATTAAAATTTATAAGTGTAGATATCTATCTACATGTGAGGATATAAATAGTTCAATTAAGGTATATTCAATGCCCTTGCACCTCTAAAACACACCTACAGCTTCCATACAAATAATAACCAAATTTTGTTACCTTTTTATAGGGAGAAGATAACAATGAAGCACTAAAAACTAAAACTTCTGAAAGTTTAAAACACATTATTGGCCAAACTTGCAAATTCCATATCAAAGTGTCAATGTACAACTTCCTAGCTTCACGTCAAACTTTCACTGTCTCCCGTATTATTCCGAACGACGTTGGCTTGAACGACGGGGCGTTCGGAATAAACAACCCCATATCTGCTGACTGTGCAACTCTTTTCAAGGCTCGGAACACACATCCAAACAAATTATCCGATGAAGACGTGAAGAACGAGAAGCGCCCCCGTTTAGACAACTAAACCAGCTTATTCACCTCACATTACAAGTTATTTCTTTGATTTAATTTAAAATCATTCTCAATGTTAGAAATATTTTTCAATTTCCTGTCTCTCCATACTATTCATAAGTTCCATCTTATTTCCCTTTTTTTGGTTTAACATTGCACTACTACGAGATCATCTTTCTATAAAATTACTTCCACTCAATATTCATTACTATCAAAATGTTGTGTTTTGTTAAGTACGCATACATTAATAAAGTCATCCAAAGTTTATTGAATCTATCATGACACAAAAATGTAAATGGCTTCATTAATCCAAGGTGTAGATAATGTGTTGATAAAGAGATTGCATTAAACAAAAGAATTTATTGTAAGGTAAGATGAACTATATTTATCTTTTTTTTTTTTACGTATTTGAAAAACCTAAATTAAATATGAACCGAGTCAAAGAAAAAAGTTAAATAGGTTTCTTTAAAATAAAATTTCTTTAGAATAAACAATTTTTATAATATATTATATAATCAGTTACCTTATATAGCATAATTTAGTTATTATACATTTGGAAAAAATACTAAAATTTAACCGTTTATTATATATCTAGATTTTGTCATTCATAAATCAAAACCCTCTAATTACCTGAAATTGAATCTTCTTCTTCGTCCAATTCTTCATCTCTTTTTACTAACTAAGTCCATTTCGATTTTGTTAACAAAAATCTTTAAAAATAAATGTTTTGTTTTACATTTTAAATATATTTATGGACCAAAGACTATATAATATGTAACTTAATCTTCGTTATTCGAATTCGAAAGACCTTTGAATGTCCATATTACACGTCGGTTGATTTACAGTGATGAAGTTGTTTAGTCTTCTATTGAAACTATACATATTCACCACTTTTGAATGTCCATAGTTACTTTTTATTTTTATTTTTATACCATCCAATATATTTGGGCTGAATATCTTATATACATGTCATTTTTCCGTTTAGTCACTCCAACTAATAATTCTGATATCTAGAATTTCTTCCCTTTCTCTTAGTTTAGACAAACTATAAAATGATTTAAGGTTACTGTGTCTTATCGATCTAATTATTCGAAAAGAATAACATCTTATGCAATTTGGATATTTTAATGACATAATTTTATAAATAAATACTACTTCATAAAAGATATATTCTTAAATTGTTCTTGAGATAATATTATAAGTATAGTCTTCAAATAATTTCACACATGTACTTTTGATATTTAAATAATAAATAAAACCATACCAGAATCCTGATTGAAGTGTGCTTCATAATTATAACTCATAACTGAAAAATTGCACTATTTGCCTTCAAACATTCAAAGGACGAGATGCCATTAATAATCTAGCCTGCAACTACATCTAACACTATGATTGCATAATAAGTTGGCTTAACGCAAATAAAAATTGTTCAATATGTAGGGCAACATATCTTTAATTTTTTCATTCCAAATAATAATAAAATTATCTATTTCTGATGCACGTACCTTTCATTTCAGATATACAACGCAAATCACAAAATTTGACAAGTTACCCAACAAATAAACTACACATAAATGTTTCTAAACTAAAAATCGGGCGTAGCCCGGTCAATCCCCTGGTTAAAATAATATTAGCAAATATCTATAGTTTAGTGGCCAACAATAAATCCACTTAAGACTGTATTCAAATTTTGTACTAACGCTGCATTCAAATTTTGTTTCATGTAATCCATATAAACTTCTTTTAGATAACAAGCATCTAAGTTTCTATATAAAATTGATGAAAAATATATTAAAATGGTGTGTAATAATACGGTAATAACTAATATACTACATTTTATATTTGATGTTTGAAAAGATAAAGGAAAATTTCTAAATAAAATCTGATTTTGATTATATTATAATATTGCCATTAAAAATAAAAGTCAAACCTTAAAGCATTCTTCTTCAATACTCTTCGTCGCCGCTTCTAAAGAAAACGAAACTAAATTCTTCTCTTGGCATATGTATGTCGTAGGCGGCTTCTCCTTGGCGTCGTCGGTGTCTCGTCTTCTTCTCTATTCTCCTCTCCGCTCATCATCTTCTCTCCTATCTGCTCCGATTCTTCTCTCGTATCCATCGGCATTGTGGTATCCTCTCTCTCAACATTGTAAGTCTCTTTCTCCTTACTCTCTCTGCTTTGCTGTCCGGTTTGTTGGTGTCGCTATGGTTTGCAACCGACTCGGATTTCAAACTCAGATCTTAGAATCTAGGTTTTAAGCAACTTGGATCTTGCATTTTGTTAGTATATTTTGAGGGTTCTGGTTGAACTCTTATAATTGTTGTTGTAATCTGAGAATTTAGTTAGTGTTCATTAGAATTTTTGTTGTAATCTTAGAATCTGGGTTGTTTAGTATTTGGTAGACGTTGTATGAATTAGTAGACTTTCCGCGTCACTTTGCGCATGCGTTGCTTATATTTGTTCATGTTTTAGACTTTGTATCATAAGTAATAGTAGACTTTACAGATTATTTGGTAAACTTAAGTGAATGTTTGGTAAACTTAACTGATTGTTTTGTAAACTTAATTGATGGTTTGGTAAATTTAGGTGATTGTTTGGTAATCTTAACTGATGGTTCGGTAAACTTCTCTGATTTTTGGTAGACTTCAATGATTTAGTTGGTAGATTTCTCTGAATGATTAGTAGACTTCATTAATAGTTTGGTAGACTTCTCTGATTATTTTGTAGACTTTACTAATTGTTTGGTAGGTTATCGTTAAAGTTCGTAAACATTGATTTTGTGTAATTTGTTTCTCTGTTTTGTTTGAACTGAACAACAATAGTCGAATATGAATTCTGCATCATAATCCTCTTCAACATGTTCAACTTCTTTTTTAACATTGTTCAAAGAAAGTCCAAACTTCTAAGAAATTCCACCAAATGCAGCCTCACAATTACGCTCAAATCTACCACCACCTTCAGATTGCCCAATGCATACACATGATCTCCTCAACATCTCTACACACGGACGAGTTTCATCTCTCCAAAATTGTTGCAGAAATCCTCCCAACTACCTTGTGTTATTAACAATCATATGAGGGGTATCTTGTGGAAGAAATTGCATGAGTTCTTTAGGCATGTAGCTCAAATTTACTTCAAAAATCTCTTGATTTATACCAAAATCTTCATAAATAATCTTGAGGGACTCACCATAACTAACATCTTCACTCACTCCATATATTTTACACCATGAGAATTATCAACCTTAAAAACCCACTCGTTTCTCTCCTCTTTCCAATTTCGACAAAATAATATGATTTGATCTATGAATCCAAATGATGATGCATTTCGAGCATTAGCATGGATGATTGCTTGGGCGGCCACAATAACTACAAGAAGAAGGTGGGTGAGCTCTAAACACACTAATAATTGATGGGCAAAATCGTAATTTTGTTTCTAGGTTAAATCATCGAGTCTACCAAACTTTATGAATGTTTGACTCAAAAGTCTACTATTAGGGAGATGTTTGTCCAACATGAGTGTATTCAAAGTCCACCACACTCTATTTTGAAACGTAATAACCTTGATCAACATAAACCATGAATGACTTCCAACTCTACAACATGTCAACCGATAGTCAATTAAACAAGACATTGCTCTTAGAAATGAACAACTTCATACTCTACCAACGTAATTTATATAGGCTCGCAATCTCATCCTGATTATCTACCACACTTCAACTAATAGTATATCATGCTTAGCATTTTCTAAGTCTACTATAAGGGATTTCAACCTCTACCACACTTCAATTGACAGTTTACTAAGCTAGACATTTCACCTACAAATGAACAATTGAAAGTCTCTCAAAGTCTACCATGAATAACCATAAAGAATACCACACTTCAATTGATCGTCTACCAAGTTTAGACATTTCATCCTCTAATCGGTATATTAAAGTCCACCATGTTGGATTTGTTCATTTCTCCTAAGTCTACTATTAAGGTTTACAACGTCTACCACACTTAAACTGATAGTCTATTAAGCATAGAAACTTAATCCTCTAATAGATACTTTTAAGTCTACCATGCTGGGTCTACAAAGTCTACCACACTTTGATTGATAAGTCTGCTATGCATAGAAATTGCTTCCTCAAATCAATGTTTTAGAGTCTATCATGAATAGTTGGTTACGTTCACCAATGTCTACCATGAAGGACTACAAACTCAACCACACTTCGATTGTAATCTACTACGCATAGAAATTGTTACCTCAAATAGATGTTTTATAGTCTACCATGAAGGATTGGTTAGGTTTACTATAGTCTACCATGAAAGTCTACAAAGTCTACCACACTTCGAATGATAATCTACTATGCAGAGAAATTTCTTCCTCAAATTGATGCTTTATAGTTTACCAAGAAGGTCTACAAGCCCTACCACACTTTGAGTGATAGTCTACTACTAAGACTTGATTGCTTCTCACTCAAGTCACCTTGATTGCTCCTTACTCAAGTCTTAAAGTCTTAGGTTTAATTCTCCCCCTCAAGCTTAATTCCATAATGTGAATCATTAGGAGTATGCTTGAAAGTTGTGAGTCACCACCTCATTAAAAACTTTATTGGAAAACTCAATGGACAAAACCAATAGAGGAAAAAAGAGTATGGTTCATAGTCACAGTTTGGTTATTGCAACCAATCCGAGTTTCAAGCATATAAACTCACATACCTTTGTGCTTGCGGCTTTAGTGAATATGTTGGCTAGTTGATCCGAGCTTCTTGTGTAGCCAGGCAAGATCACACCTTCTTCAATCTTTTCCTTAATCGTATGACAATCTACTTCGATGTGTTTAGTCATCTCATGAAATACCATATTTGATGCAATATGAATGACAGCTTGGTTATCACAATGCATCGTGATTGGGTCTTGTGACTCAACTCCCAAATCCTTAAGCAATGCCTTTAACCATATGAGTTAATCTGTGAGTTTTCTCATTGCTCTATATTCGGCTTCCGCACTTGAGCATGACACCACCTTATGCTTTACTTTTCCAAGTCACTAAATTTCCTCCAAGGAACGTGCAATACCCGGTGGTAGATTTTTTATCTTGTTTATCTCCGGCCCAATCCGCATCACAATATCCTACAAGTGTTGTATCCTCGCTCCTTCCCATCCAAATGCCATAGTCGGATGTGCCTTTGAGGTATCCGAGAATTCGATCAACCATATTCCAACGACGTTGTCTTGGAGCTTGCATATGTTGGCTTACTTGGTTAACCACAAAGCATATGTCTGGTCTTGTAATGGTGAGATAGATAAGTTTCCCAACAATTTTCCGATATTTGTGTACTTCTTCGGAAAATTCATCCTCATCTTGCTCCCTCTTGCAAGTTACTTTGTAGGCATCTTCAAGAGGAGTGGAAGCCTTTCGTGCACCTATATCACACTCATTCAAAAGATCAAGTGTATATTTCTTTTGTGAGAGATAAAGACCTTCCGGAGATATACATACCTCCATTCGAAGGAATATTTCATATATCCCAAGTCCTTAATATCGAAAACGGAATGTAGATGAGATTTAATACTTTTGATACCGATGATGTTGTTTCCTGTGATGATGATATCATCCACATACACAAGGATGAGAACAATACCATCCGTACCTATTTGCGTGAAGAGTGTGTGATCGGCCTCATACTTTTTGAAGCCATGATAACACAATGTATGGCTTAAGTTGTGGTACCAAGCTCTAGGTGATTGCTTGAGTCCATAGATACCCTTCCTTAAGCGCACAATATTACCGGGGCTGACAATATGTTCCAAACCGGGAGGAGGATGCATATAGACCTCATCATCAAGTTCTCCTTGAAGGAACTCATTCTTGATATCCATTTTCCACAAAGTCTATTTAAGGTTAGTTGCAAGGGAAAACACAACACGTACCGTATGAAGTTTGGCAACCAGAGCAAATGTGTCATGATAATCCATGTCGTGTGTTTGAGTGAATCCGCGGGCATCTACGCGAGATTTGTGAAGATCGATGGAGCCTTCACTATGGTACTTGATTGTAAAGATCCATCTCGATGAAACCGCCTTCTTGCCAAGTGGGAGCTCAGATTCACCCCAAGTGTGATTGCGAACCATTGCATCATGTTCATTTTGTATCGAGTCTCACCATAATTTGTGTTGTTTGGCCCCTTCATAGGTGGTGGGGAAAAAGTCAGTTGCTAGTTTGGTCAAGAAGGCTTGATGCTCGATAGGAAGCTTGTCAAGGTTGCACATGACATGTTGTGGGTGACCTTCGGCGATGTTGTTGAAATAGACCCTTGAGTTGAGCCGAATGAAGGGCGTAGGGGTCCGGGTGCTGCGTCTAGGGCCAGGTGAAGGTATTGGTTGTCCTTCAATGTGGTTAGGCAGATAACAGTGACCGGACAGATTGGTGAAGGATTCCCTGGAAGAGGCCTCAAAACCATCTTTGGGCACGGTTGGCGGGGAGGGCGCGCTTTGCGGCTCCGTTCGGGTGACGTCCTGTGGTTTGGATGGAGGGATCAGCTTGGGCGCGTCCTCTGTTCGGGGAGTTGGATCGGATGCGTCCTCTGTTTGGAGCGCGGTTTCGGACAGGGTTTGCGGACCGGGCTCGTCCTCCCGTCGGAGCGTGGTCTGTGTCTCTCGACCATAGCTTGTGACAAAATATTTATGATTATCTCAAGAGACACAAGGTGAGGATCATACATCCAAATGAATTAAATCAAAGCAATTTTCATAAAAAGTAGTAAACTTTGGAAACACCGATCGACAATGTTTCCCAAATATACATGCTTCACACGAATCAGTTTTAAACACAACCTTAGGAAGTAAAATGTTCAATTCCCGAGTGTGTGGATGGCCTAGTATAGCATGCCACAACTCATCACTACTTAAACTACTTGGTATTGCCGAACTAGATAAACACGAAATTAAAGATAGATTTGGACTATTCTCGGCTTCATTTAGCAAGTGTAATCCATCCTTGCTAACTCCATTTCCAAGTATCCTTCCACTCTTAATATCCTGAAATTGAACCGAGATAGAATCAAAAATAGCTTTACGATCTAAATCACAAACAATTTTATGTACACTAAGCAAATTTGATTTAAAATTTGGCATATAAAAAATTGCCTTAGACTCCTTATCAAATATTTTAAGTTCATATATGCCTCTAATAGGTACTATTTTTCCATTAGCAATATTTACACAACCTAGAGTTGGTTTCACAATTTAAAGTAAATTAATATTATTAATCATGTGATGAGTTTCACCTGAATCGATTACCAAAGGTTTTGAAATTTTGGACACAAAGTAAGAGTTACCGGATTCCTTGAGTAAGTTAATAGTTTTTATGAGCTCTTCAAGGTCTGACTGCTTCACATATTCCTCATGAACAACCACCCTCGATGAACCTTGGCTTGTCTCTTCATTTACCATATTTGCTTTAGCATTTTCTCCTTGGTTTGGTTTTAGATGTGGATTGAGGGTCCAGCAGCGGTCCTTGGTGTGTCCCTTTAGTTTACAATGGTCACACAAGAATGTCTTCCTCTCATCCTGCCGGTAAGATGCCTTGTTACCCATTACAAGCTCTCATTTTTCCCCTAGAAGATTTCTAGACCCTTGTTCTCTTTGAACTTGACCGCAAGTTTCATCCAAGGTTTGGAGCTTTTCTTGCCTTAAGAGATGACTAATCAAGTCACCATAGACTGGATTCAAGTTTATTAACATCCCAAACACCTTATCTTGCTCAAGTCTTTCATGTAGAATCAAAGGATCCACCATAAATGGTCTAAGCATCTCAAGCTCGGCCCAAAGAGATCTATACTTTCCAAACCATGCAGTAAATTCCATACCATCTTGCTTGAGGTTGTTAATAGTCTTCTTAGCCTCATAGACCCGACTGATGTTGGAGAGGTTTCCACAGACCCTTTTTAAAGAGTCCTATAATTCTTTCGAATTCTCACAATGAGAATAGGCTTCATGGATGGATGGATGAAGTGAGTTTTGGATAATGACTAAAACAACTTGGTTCTCTGGATACCATTTTGCCTCATCTTCATCAGCCGTGACTTCAACCCTTACTTCACCCTCCTTTTCCTTTGCCTTTAGACTAACCAAAACCGCCTTCTTTAGAGCTCATTCAATGTGAGCCCAAAGCCCTGGGCTTTTCAACACACTAGTGATGGTTCTTTACCATAAGAGATAGTTAACTCCCTTGAGAACCACATTAGCTCCTAAAAATTTCAAGTGAAGACTCACTTTTTTGCCCCAGTGGTCCAAAAAAGCTTCAAGAACACAACAATGGAAGTTTTAAAAAATTAGAGATTTTGATAATGGAATAGAAGAAACTTGGTCTATAATGAACCATACTCTGATACCATGTGAGTTTTTGAGTAATAAGATTGGAGAGATTAGAGAAAGATTCGAGAGTTTTGGTGAAAAAGATTGAGAGATGGAGGAAGAGATTTCCGAGAGAGAGAGATGGAGAAAATTAAAATTATGAAGAAGAGTTTTCTTTCTCTCTACATACACATTCCTATTCATAATACAATCTAATGCTTCTATGTAAGGTAAGTTAGACATCCTACATATTTGTGTAAGACCTAAAGTTAGACATGTCTATAAATGGTAATTAAGCTTTATGAAAGCAATGAAGGACTCCTTTCCTGCTCTAAGCCCCAATGGCTCCTTCCTTCTCCCTAGGGGCCAACGACTCTTTCTTCACATGTCTCAAGGAAGACATGTGACCTTGACTCCCTCCTTAAGTCTCCAACTCCAAAGGTCACAAGAAGAAGAGTCACTCAGACTTGTTTGCTTCTCACTAAAGTCTTAAAGTCTTGGGTTTAATAAGGGCGTGTTAAGGCAAGATACTAGAGGCTCCCAATTGTTGTTTTATAATCACGAGAGTCTTGTAAAAATGTTATGGATAAGAGAGTGAGTTTTGGTGTTGTAGCAAGGGGCGTTTCGAATGGTTTTGCTTCCAGCATTTTGGTTGGAGTCAACAAGTCAATCACGATACTAGCGTTGCATCATATGCAACGGCAACTGAGAGTATGTAATTTTAAGTTCGAGATACCACGCTCACAGTGCTTGTTTAAGACCGTATATAGCTTTTCGTAACCGCAAACGTAATCCGGATGATCTTGATCAATAAAACCAGGAGGTTGTGAGACATATGCTTTGTTAGTAAGCATTACTTTGGAGGAATGCGTTATTGACGTCGAATTGGCGAATTTCAAGTTTTGCTTTGACAACCGGGCTGAACGTCTCTGCATAGTCAACCGAATTGTTGGTGAAATCCTCGAGCAACAAACATGCGTTATACCGATCTAGTTTACCGTTGGGAAAGGTATTTCAACGTGAATATCTACTTGGTTGGAATCACATTCTGATGTGTTGATTGAAGGACCAAATCAAACGTATTGTTTTGAGTGATTGCAGTATATTCACTTGACATTGCATTTGCCAATAAGGATCCCTTAAAGCTTGATTTCACAATGGTTTGTATAACTGGTTTTATGGAGACTGTGAAGACAATTTTGGATTGGGTTTTGTGATTTTATTTTTGGTTTGAGTGGTCATGGGGTAATAATTTGTGGTAGTTCCGATGGTCCAACGATGGAGAAACTTGTGACGGTGGTTGAGTATTGATGGGTGGATTAAGTTGAACTCGATACCAAAGAATTTGGCGGTCGTAGAGTCTTTGTTAATTGCTCCGCCAAGCAAAGTCAGAATCTGTGCTACTTGAGTGCTCATCGCATCCAGACGATCATAACCTCTCTGCTTCTCCGATGTCACCAAATCCAACCTCTCTACAAATTCCGATAGCCATGATGTCACGTTGTTCTCTGGTGTGTCCCTTGATCTTGTTATCGGCATATTGAACGTGGCTCACTGCCCCAATTGATAGAGAAAGCTTGAGGCAAACTCTAATTTCTTATTCAATATCGAGAAATCAGTCGTGTATACAGGTCTCAATAAGCTAAAAGATACAAAATCACATTTCGACTTCTGCTATTTAAGAGAACAAAGAAGATAGAAGATAGAAATTGCTAACGACACTAACCAACTTCGACACCGATAACTTCTTAATCTTTGCCTCGCCAGCTGCTACATCATCTCCGAATAGGATGCTGCGATTATTCCTTCTGAATCCTTAAACCCGAGTTCGAATTTATTGGTTTACTCGCTTCAATTAGCTTTGGCTTCCTTCTCACACAACACTTCCAGGGCATATAAAGATGATGAGACATCAGAAGGAGTGAGAAACTTTAGCTCATGATTAAGGAGACGTTCATGAATGTGAGAGAGTGTTGCCGGCAGATTTCTGCTCTCGATATGATCAATCACCAACTTGTATTCTTCCGGTAAGCCCTCAAGAATAAACTCAATATGGTCTACACGTTCAATTGGCTTACAAAGGACCTAATGAACCTGAGCATGATTAGGTCAAGCATATGTTTCTGACAATGTTTTCCAAATTTCAGCACTAGCCCCAGTGGTTGAAAGCAGCTGATGAATACAGATCAAGATGGCACCAAGGAGAGAGCAATAAATAAAACTATCTTATCTTTTTTCAAATGTTAAATGTAGGATTCAAAAACATTGTACCTTCAATGAAAATTATCTAAGCTGGTGCAGAGATCAAACCATCAACATAACCCGAGAGTTCATATCCATTAAGAAGAGCTTTGATTTGGCGACCCCACATAATGAAGTTTGAGTCGATGAGTTTTGTCACATTCGACATGTTGACATTAAGCAATATATAAGAGTTGGAGACAAAAAAGGTCTCACTCGAGAGCGCCCGAAATTCTACTAGAGTTGATATTAGAAAAAAATAGCGGCGTTGAAAGGAGATTTAAAAATTGTCCAAGGATCAACAATGCTCTAATACCATATAAGGAAAAGGGAAACACTTTACAAGTATATATACTGAGATTACAATGGTCATTATTAGATCATAATAATCGTAAATAATATTCTTGCCATATATACATACTCTAGAGTGAACTTCATTTAGCACAACATAAATCAACATGGACTCATGATCTCAGATTTTACACCTTGACTTCATCATAGACTTTTTTTTTCCCAAGCGTATAATCAATCAAGCAAAGAAGAGTCACTTCCGGAAATCATACAAAACTCTTCTAGGAAATCACTTCCACTTTCATCATCATGGTCTTATGTGTCTATGTTAATAAAGGCTTTAAGATGTCAAGGATGTTAAAGATGAAATCTTCCCTCTACAAAAGCTCTTTTCAAACTTGCAACAAACACTATTGAACTTCCATTTTTGGTAAGCAAAAACATATAAACACTCACGAACTTGAGTAACAATTTCAATCTTCCATATAAACATCCATTTAACAATGAAAAATAGACCAAATAGACAAACCTACGATATTAGTGAATCTGACTCTGATTGCATTTGCTTCAAAACTATTCTTGAAACTTCTTTTCTAGACTTATAAGCTCTACAAACTCACCGGAAAACTTCTTCTCTGGCTAAGAAGTGACTCTTAACTTACACCCTCCAATCGAAACATATGAGGTGTATGTCAAACATGCAATAAGAACAAATCCAAGAGCTTTCGCTACATGTCCATCTTATCTTTAAATCACGCATTATTATCAAACTGAATGATAGTTAGGTACATCGTGAATTTCGTCGGCATCCAAACTAAGGGTATGTCAACCACCACTGTGGAATTTAACAGGAGAAAATGGATGATATATTAGCTCTCATCTTGATCACCAAAAATGTTAGGGTTTACGAAGAGTTACGATCATAGCAGCCAGCAAAGCGTAGAATTTTAGAATTGATCAATCGAACATTTGTTGATAGGAGCCTCGGTGGTAAGGTCTTGGATATGAATTCAACGTCTCGAACTTGGTGAGTCCAAACCGATGAATACTAGTTTTTGGCGGAATTGCGTGAATGAGAATCACAAAGGAGGGTGATTATTCCTCTGATAATTTCGGATCTATCAAGTTAGAATGCTCACAAGCTTGACTCGTCTCTCGTTCTTGAATACTCAAAAGAAAGAGAAGGCGGCTAAGTATCCTAAAAAAGAGAAGTTCATCATTCAAGTGGTTAAAGTCTGAAAAATACAAAGGAAGGCTTGAGCTTATATAGGCTCAATACTATAACGGTAATATGTTTAAAATAGGAAGGAAATATCACAGAATTAAGTGTCCAACGGACAAGTGATGAGGTCTGTCGATCTTAGAGCTGTTGGAGAAGATTTGGTGATCGGCCGGATATGGAAAGTCTTCAATAGAGAGGATTCGCCTAATCCTGTGCGTTCTGGAGCATAGAAAGACTCTCGTAGATGCTTGATTTTGTTAGAGTGTCTCCTGGTCGCCACACATATGTCCGCAAGCTCTTAAGGGAGATGGCTCCCGAACTTTCATTAAACAGAGTCAGATCGGATCTTCTTATTGTGAGGCGGGTATCTGGAGGATCCGTCAGGAGTTTGATGCGTTCTTGGTCATTTTGGATCAATAACAGGCCCAAAAATAACCTTCAAGTGGTACAGAGTGAAAGACGCTCCTGAGCTGGGCTATGTTGCTTGAAAGTTGACGTTGTCGCACATAAGGCCTTAGTGCAGAAGGTCCAACTTGTAAAATACATAACTATCGACTCCAAGCTTCAATTAGGCTAATTGAACCTCGAGTAGTTAGATAATTGAGTCAGAAATCCATAGAAATAAACTTCATGTTCTAATTCTCTTGGTAGCGTCTTGAGCCCCTTGATAAGTGAGTGTATGTCTTCCTGATCCTCTGGGAAGGTTGTTGACATGAACTCCTTGCTTTCTGCTCCGGTTCTTGAATGTTGGGTGAGTTATTGAGTTTACAAAGTTGAAGCATGTCTAATAAGCTTGTCTCCCCTTTGTCTTTGACATGTTTCCCGAGGAATGTCGTCTCCCCTTTATCTTTGGTGTCTTTATCCTGAAACTCGACAACCGAGTCTAAGGCTTGTACTACAGTCGATGGTCTGTGGTCTAGAATCCTACTATCGTGGACCCTATTATTCTCTCATTCTTTAAAGGGTTTTGTCTTCAAAACCAAATCACCTGCACCGAGAGAAAGCAAGTTATGTTTCATTTGGCTTTGAGAGTCTAGGACCTTACCTCGATTGTGACTTGTGGGAGAACGCGGTGTTGGGTCAGGTATATTTCCCTTGAGGGATATATGGGATAGCATGCATTTCACCTCCTCCTTTGACAGCTTGAGTGGAATTGGGTCTATAGCTCCATTAAAATGAACCAAAGTTCCTTCCGGTTTTGCATCCTTGGTGTGTATGTATTCTTCTTTGGTAATCACTTCTTGGTGGCTATCTGGTGGTTCCTCTTTGATTAGCAAAGTTGGTATGATGCTCTTTGACTCCTTCGTGGATCCTATACTTGTCTCAACATCCTTCGATAGAGGCAAATGCATTATACTAGAATTGGAAGGTATAAAATCCGAATTGTCTAGATTATTAGTTGGCTTATGTGAATCCATTTTTAGTTCTAGTGTTAGGATTTTAGTCTCTTGCCTAACTAGACATTTCACAGCCAAGTGACCTTTCTTATGACACCTATAACAAACCACATCTTTCAAATTCAAGGTTTGAAGGACTTACCTTTCTCTAGTATAACTTGTATTTTGTGTGATGGTGTATCTTTTATAAGAATTCTTGTGACATCTGGGGCGCTTCTTCTTGTGGTTTTGCTGGTCCGCCATTCAGGTTACCGTGAAACTCAAGCCTACTCTCGGCTACGAAAGTCTCTGTCTGGTTGTTCGTGTATCCTCGGTCCATGCCTCCATGTTCTTGGTACCTAAAACAAGATAGACCGGTGGGAAAAGACATATCAAAACTACTAGGTACCTCAAGTGCTTCCATTGTGTTGGTCGTTGTCATTGTTGGCTGGGGTGGGAAGGTTGACTTGTTCTGGATGTGTGGCTTTGTATGTCGGGTTGAGACCTCATGATTTTGGCCTCAATCAATGTGGGTGGCAGGTCCTTTTGTATGTTGGTACATACGTCCGGTGTTCCACGTTCGATTTGTTCTAGCTTGGCCTGCTGGGCTGGAATGTGTATGCCCATTCCCGTGACGTTGGCTACTAATTTTGGTGTCACCATAGAACTTTGGATAATATTCTTTATTTTACTCATGGATGTTGATATTGGTGGGTGTTTAAGGACGGATTGTAAAGTCTTCTTTGAGTAACTTTTTGGAGCCAATTGGCGTGTGACATATTGCTCATGAAGAAACCCTTTGAGATTGCCCCAAGTGTGCTTTGGTTCACTATAATATGCACGCCACTTTTCTTCGTGTTTCCACAATGATTGTGCTTTTCCCCGTAAGGCGCTTATAGCTAAAGACATATTTTCTTTCTCACCTTATGTCTCCAAAAGTAATCCTCCTTAACGTCTTCCCACTGTAGATAATCTTCTTTTCCTGAAAATGATGAAAGATTAGGACCACAAGTATTAAAGCTATTACTTACACTGATATGTTGTTTAGGATGTCTTATGTGGTTGTTATACCTTTGCCCTCTAGGTGCTAAAACTCCATGATTGTAGGGCTTCATATCATGAATAAGAGGATTTTTGTAGTGACAGACTTTCACATCACATTAAGCTTCATCCTCATAACTAAATGCAGTTTCAGTTTCATTGCTCCATGATTTGATTTGATAGGTGTCGTTGGTGTAGTCTTGGTGATTGTCTGGTGGCTCAGGTTCAGACGTGACACCATATGGATCCTCATCATATCCCGAATCATAGTTGTCATCATTCCATAGGTCTTCACAATCATTATTGTTGCTGGCTGAAAATTGATATTTTCTAAGACTCCAATTGGATTCATAGGAGTAACTCTCCTCATTCTCTTTATACTATGCCATTGAGAGTACTTGCACAAATCAAAGACAAACAAAACAATTAAAGGATTAAAAGTCTTGATGATTAAACACAAAAATGACAAGCAAGAACAATCATTATTATTTTCTTTTCTTTTTCAAAATAATGAAATAATCAAAAGAACAAAACAGAAACATAATTCGTTTTTAATTTTCTTTTTAACAAACAAAATAGCAAACATCTTCTAAAAATCAACACAACAATTTTTATAGGTTTTATGGCTTTTAAACTAACCAGAACAATATGAATTATATTTTTATGCAGTTTTATGGATTTTATAAAGCTGAAACAAAACAGATGAAAACAACGTTTTATGGATTTTTTCGGTTTATAAGAAAGCAACGACAAAAAAAATATAAATGTAAAAGATAAAGGTTGGATGAATACAACCTGGGGTAGAAGCTTTTAGCGCTGATACCAGATGATAGGAGCCTCAGTGGTGAGATTTCGAATATAAATCCAACCGATAAATACTAGTTTTTGGGGGAATTGCGTGAATGAGAACCACAAAGGAAGATGATTATTCCTCTGATAATCTCGGATCCGTAAAGTTAGAATCCTCACAAGTTTGACTTCTCTCTTGTTCTTGAATCCTCAAAAGAAAGTGAAGGCGGCTAAGTATTTTAACAAAGAGAAGTTCATCATTCAAGTGTTTCAAGTGTGAAAAATACAAAGGAAGGCTTGAGCTTATATAGGCCCAATACTACAATGGTAATATACTTAAAATAGTAAGGAAATATCATAGAATTAAGTGTCCAACGGAAAGGGGGTTAAGGGACGTCGATCTTAGAGCTATTGGAGAAGATTTGGTGATCGGCCGGATATGGAAACTCTTCAATGGGGAGGATTCGCGTAATCCTGTGGGTTTTAGAGCATGGGAAGACTCTCCTGGATGCTTCTGATTGTCTTAGAGTATCTCTTGGTCGCCACACATAAGTCTGCAAGCTCTTAAGGGAAGTGGCTTCCGAACTTTCCTTAAAAAGAGTCGGATCGGATCTTCTTATTGTAAGGCGTATATCTGGAGGATCCGTCGGGCGTTTGATGCGCTCTTGGTCATTTTGGATCACTGAAAGGCCCAAGAATAACCTCCAAGTGGTCCGGAGTAAAGGACGCTCCTGAGCTGGGCTCTGTTGCTCGGAAATTGACGTTGTCGCGCATAAGGCCTTAGAGCAGAAGCTCCAACTTGTAAAATACATAACTATCGGCTCCAAGTTTCGATTAGACTGATTGAACCTCGAGTAGTTAGATAATGGAGTCAAAAATCCATAGAATTAAAGAAAAGTTCTAATTCTCTTGGTAGCGTCTGGAGCCCCTTGATAAGTGAGCGTATGTCTTCCTGATCCTATGGGGAAGGTTGTTGACGTGAACTCCTTGCTTTCTGCTCCGCTCTTGAATGTTGGGTGAGTCATTGAGTTTAGACAGCTAAATCATGTCTAATAAGTCTATCTCCCCTTTGTCTTTGACATGTTTTCCAAGGAAGGTCGTCTCCCCTTTATCTTTGGTGTCTTTATCCCGAAACTTGACAACCGAGTTTAAACCTTGTCATGTAGTCGATGGTCTATGGTTTAGAATCCTACCATCGAGGGTCCTATTATTTGTTCTCTATTATTCCTATGTAGAGTCTAGATTGAGCTGAGGACAAAGAAAGTTTGTCGGTAGCGATGAGCAAAATTAAGTAGAGAGAGATAGTAACAAATTGATTATTAAAATATTAGGTTGCTTCAGTGAGCGAAGGTCAGCATTCACTGGAAGGTTTCTTTCATCTTCGGCAACTTATTTGGTAGACAAAACGCGAAAAGAAATAATGGAAACAATCTGATTACAATAGTAATAGTTTATTTGGTTTAAAAAGCTGATGTTGAAGCATCGTGTCGAACTCTGCTTTTATATATAAAACTTTTCATTTATAATATTTTATAAATAAATGATTAGAGTAATCCAATAAAATAGGTTAACTACTATGATATTTTTTTGGAAACTATGTACAGTAAAAAAAATATTTGTAATTTTTAAGGGCATAATTTAATTTCAAGAATGCCATTTGGATTTAATTTTACAATTTTATTAAAAAATTTCTTAGAAAAAAAACAAATTGAAAGAAGAGTCATATGAACCGTGATTCATATTTTTCAAGCATTCACAAAAATTTCTCTACTTTCTTCTTCGTCTTCACTTAGTTATGTAGGTTTTGTACTCAATTATATAGGTTTTGATTGATGTT
This sequence comes from Lepidium sativum, assembly GCA_023374145.1. Lineage (NCBI taxonomy): Eukaryota > Viridiplantae > Streptophyta > Magnoliopsida > Brassicales > Brassicaceae > Lepidium > Lepidium sativum. The sequence continues at coordinate 20,351 of JAKUCM010005754.1, forward strand.
ATGTAGGTTTTGGTTCTGTTATCTAGGTTTTGGGTCACGTCATGTAGGTTTTCGTTTATGTTATGTAGGTTTTGGTTTACGTTATGTAGGTTTTTGTTTCTGTCAGGTTTTGGTTTACGTTATGTAGGTTTTGATTATGTAATGTAGGTTTTGACACAATTATGTAGGTTTTAGAATACGTCATGTAGGTTATGGTTTATGTCATTTAGGTTTTAGTTTACGTTATGTAGGTTTTGATTATGTTGTGTAGGTTTTGACTCAATAATGTAGGTTTTGGTTCACGTTATGTAGGTTTTGATTCTGTTATGTAGGTTTTGATTCTTTTGTGTAGGTTTTAATTCAGTTACATAGGCTTGTGGTTTATAACTTTGTGATGCCTTGTTTTCCTTGCAGCAATGGCGGATAATGAATATCCAAGGAGAATTTTAGCGCAAGCAAAACTTCTTATAGCAAAAAGAGCTTCAATCATTTTTGTAAGCTCCAGACTTCATCGACATACGAAGCAATTTCTCTGTTGGTGTAATGTTAAGATTGACAGAGTGTAGGCATATGTGGGCAGCAAAGCCTATGGATTGGTTGCTCCTGAATCAAATTGATGTCAAAAAAGAATGAACGAGATGTGGGTATTGGTTGGTACCCGCCCATTGAGGTTCTCCCTTTATGAATTTGAGGAGATCTTAGGGCTGCCATGTGGTATGGTTCAGGAAGGAAGGGATGTGGAGGCATCCCATGAAGAGTTATGGCCTGAGTTAAACACGAATTTACTCAAAGGTCCGGACTACTACAAACTTACTAAGGCGTTCCAGAGATGCTTATATGTTTGCAGTGACATATAGGTTTTTCACCAAATGTAGGTTTTGGTAGGCGATGTAGGTTTTGTTATTTACTTTATGTAGGTTTTGCCAAACGTTATGTAGATTTTGGTATGTTATGTTTTTCTGTTTAATGTAGGTTTTACTACAACTTTGTAGGTTTTGGTGTATGTAATGTAGTTTTTGTATACTGGTTTGTAGGTTTGTTTTGAATGTTTTCCGCATATTTTCAGGAATTCAACGTTCGAGAAAAGGAGAATGTTAGGTCTTCTTTTCGTTTTGCATGTAGGTATATTGGGTTTGCATCGAGGAAAGTAGATCCCACTTCAAGCTGTTAAGAGGGTGCTGGATGTGGAGATTTTTCAAAGGTATCCATGGGGTCGGGATGCCTTTGAATCATTAATAAGATCCATCAAAGGGGCGTGATACACTTGATTGACGTACATTATATATGGTTGTGTTCATGTGTTGCTGATATGGGCATAAGAGTACGTTGAATGCCTTGGAAAGCTTTATGGTTCCTGAAGAGATGGTGTGGACATACCCCTGCTCCGCTGGGAAACTGGCAAGGCTAAAGGAAGCATGAATGTCATACTACAGAATGAGATCAAAAACTCAGAACACAGAAATATATATTATTTTGATTCATGTTGGTTTTAATTATTGTTATGTAGGTTTTGGTATGTCATGTTAAGTAGGTTTTGATTAAATTTATGTAGGTTTTGCTAGACGTTATGTAAGTTTAGCTACACGTTTTGTAAGTTTTGTTGGTTAATTTGAAATTAAACATTTTTGCAGATTCGTCTTGTTAAGAACATGGTACACAAGACGGTGGAAGAAGTTTATCCTTTATGGGAGGGAGAAACGTTGGAGGGCCATAGACTCCACAATATGATTTTGAATATACTTGGAAAGGTTCTCAATGAGAGCTTCTGAGAAATGGATAATTTGACGAAGAGGAAGTTAATGATGATGGCCATTGACGCCCATAAAAAATCAAGGAAGGTATGTGATGTAGGTTTTGTTTCATCACATGTAGGTTTTGAGTTATGTTATGTAGGTTTTGGGTTCTTTTAAGTAGGTTTTTGGCTATGCTATGTAGGTTTTGAGTTATGTTATGTATGTTTTGGGTTATGTTATGTAAGTTTTGGGTAATGTTATGTAGGTTTTGGTATGACTTGTAGGTTTTGATTCGTGTTATGTAGGTTTTGGTATGGGATGTAGGTTCTGGTATCTAAAGTAGGTTTCTCATATTGATTATCTCTTTGTATAGGGAGTGGTTATAGAGGAGGCGCATGTTCGGCCTCAGAAGAAAAAGCCAACACAAATCAATGACAAGGAGAATAGGTTGAGGGGGTTGAGAGTAGTGACACCATGTACATATCCTTGAATTCATTCGTGAACGAGAATATTAGGGACAAGATGCAATCATTCATATAGAAGGAGCAATTGGCTATAAGGTCAATGTTGGAGGGATTGCTAGCAAAGTTCGAGCAGGTTGAAATGAAGAATAATGATTCATTTTGTAATTAAAAGGTGAGACAACTGAACAAACTTGTTGAGTACGTTACAGCTGATTTGTATATCCCCCTCATTTGCAGAACAAATAATTACTAACTTATGTTGTTGTGTAACATGTAAGTCTATTTAGGTATGGTGACGGCCCACTGAAAAATAACATTTCTACGTTAGTCTGATGACAGGCAGAGATGAATGGCCAGCAACTGATCGTGGATATGGCTGGTTGACTACGCCGGTATGTAGTTTCGGTTACGTAGGTTTTGGGTATGGCTTGTACTTTTGGTGTCTGTTATGTAGGTTTTGAGTATGACTTGTAGGTTTTGTGTTTCGTTTACGTAGGTTATGCGTTTCCGTGATGTACGTTTTGGTTCATCACATGTAGGTTTTAGGTATGACTTATAGGTTTTGATTTATGTTATCTAGATTATGGGTATGACCTGTAGGTTTTGTGATTTTGTTATGTAGGTTTTGGGTATGACTCGTAGGTTTTGTGTTTATGTTATGTGCTTCTGAGCTTATTACTTTTTCCCCCCATTTCAGCGTATGTCTATTGTTATGCTGATGCTTCGAAGAAGACATTACCAGCTTGTTACGCCATTCAGAAGTCTCTGGATTGATTTCGAAGAAGACATTACCGAGTAGCAGACTGACTTCTTTCGCAACAAGGGCAAAAATTTACGTTTTGAGGGAGGGTACATAGATATTTACCAAGGAAATGACGGTATGTATGCTACTGGAAGGAAATGGGTAATGAAGGTGTATTGGGTGTACATGGTGCACAATGTTAGGGGAGCTCATTGGGTGGCGTTGGAGGTGGACTTGGTGACATGTGGGATCAAAGTTTTGATTTATACATGTCCGTAACGACGAACCGTATGGTTTTGGACCAATGCTAAACCTACGCAAGGATGATCCCACTCTTGGTCAAATAAATTGCACTACCGATTCAAAAAGAAAAGCTTATTGGCCAAGCATACAAGATTTCAAAGGTCAAAAGAGTTCCACCGCAAGTTGTAGTGGGGATTGTGGAATTTTTTCATTCAAGTTTCATTGAATGCTTGACACTAGGTGTCTCATTTGAGGGTTTGACCAAGAACATTATTTCATTCCTCCGAATGAAGTATACAGCAGAGGTCCTAGATGAGCTTCCCCAGGATTGCGACGTTATCATGGCTGAACCCAATCCTCGAGGAGAAAATGACAAGTAGAGTACGTGGATCTTCAACATTCAACCTTCAAGAGTGGGTTTAGCCACATACTCTATTCTACGATTAATGTATAATTTTGTAACTACTTCTAACTTGTACATAGCATCAAACGTTGTAGATTGCATAATGATAATTACTTGTTTATTGTCACGTACAAACCAACATAAAAAGAAGTAACTTCCGTAAATACAAAACTACATAACACTTCACAAAACCTACAAAATGGGACGTAAAACCTACATAAGAGGTCGTAAAACCTACAAAACACTGAGTAAAAACCTACACACCAAAACCTACATAATGTTACAAAAACCTACATAACGTGAACCAAAACCTACATAACGTGACCAAAATCTACATAACGTGAACTAAAGCCTACATACAAAACCTATATAACGGGACGTAAAACCAACATAAGAAGTTGTAAAACCTACATCACACTGAGTCAAAACCTACATAAAAGTGAGAGAAATGCATAAAAACGAGTCAAAACTTACATAACAATTAGTGAAAACCTACATAAGACGACATAATTTTAGTATTTATGGCAGATAATGAGTAAAACGGTCATGTTTGCGATGGTTTCGATGGGCATATGCGTATTATGGCCATGTTGAGAACACTTTGAACAAGTGTACATCTTCCTTGGTCGTTTATACTCAGCTACAACCTCTAGGACACTTTTGATCTTCAGTTTTTTGGTCTGCCTGCTTGTTTTGTAATTGATGGAGGCTTACAAACTTGTTAGCAACCTCCTCGGGTACAGGTGTAATAGCATCTCGAGGCATAATACACTTTGCGTAAGCATCGTACAAAGTTGTTGTGTGGTAATACTCATGAATGAGAGAGATAATTTGAAAATTGCACTTTCGGCGGCAGTAAGGGCATGGACACAAGGAATTTTGTCCATGTCATACCTCTTGCATGAACATTTTCTTTTCGTCAAATTGACAACATTAGATGAGGTGTGGTGTATTACCTGTCCCTAATGTTCATCTATTTGTTGTACCTCGAAAAGTTTGGCTTCCTGAATTCTCCCTTAAACAGTCAATAATTAACCCAACATAGTTAATACTAAAACCTACATAACGGAAGTAAAACATACATAACATACCAAAACCTACATAATATACGAAAACCTACATAACATACCAAAACCTACTACCAAACCTACATAATGTGAACCAAAACCTATATTACATACCAAAACCTACATAATGTGGACCAAAACCTATATTACAGACCAAAACCTACATAATGTGGACCAAAACCTACTTAAGCGAATGTAAAACCTATATAAGGGGTAGTAAAACCTACGCAAGCGAAAGTAAAACCTACATGACGTGCCCAAAACCTACATAAAATGAAGAAAAACTACATAACGTGACAAAAACCTACAAACCTTTAGCAATTTCTAAACGCCAGATGTGAGAGTTGTTGTCGTTAGTGCCACTTTTTTCCTCTTATCTGCGAATCACCTTGTTAACATAGATCTTATTTCATCAATATTTGCACATTGAAAAAGTCCTTGCTTCACTCAAAGCATGATTGATTGATTCGGCTATGTTCACCCTAAACCTTAATGATATAAGAATGGACCAGCAGCTTGAACCGGAACAAGAAGAGCTTGGGGTACTTGGACCAAAGGAGCTAAAACAAGCAATGGACGTACCAAGTGGATCAAAGAAAAGAGCTAAGGCACAAAGACTTCAACAAGCCATTGACACAATGCTCAATCAGGCTGAAAGCAACCTTAGCCCCATAGCTAATCCAACCACATTGGTTGTGATTCAAGCTTGCTAAGGATTGTCTAAGAGAGGTGCATACACTTGCACTCTTTTTCCATTCTTCTAGTTTTCTCCCCATGGGTTTTTAGACAAGGTTTTTAATGAGGCATTGTTGGATGCACTTATTCATCTATCCTCTTAGATAACATACTGAAAGGAAGAAAGGGAAGACTAATTTCGACTAAGGCTTTAAGTGGACTTATTCTAGACTTTTATTTTATGTTTCCGGCTTTTGTACTTTCAGCCCATTCTTTTCAAAAGTCCATTTCGTGGCTCAACTTCCCTATAACTATGTTGAACCCTAAATCCTTTCATTTTATCAAACATTTTATTCTAAAACTTTTCCCTGTCTTGTTTGATGTGTTTGGTGTGTAATATCCATACAACTTGGATCTTGCACTCGTGTGTCATATCCTAGGTGAATTCAAGCTGAAGATCAAGAGTTCTTCATCCCTCTTGATAGTTCAAATCGATCCATAAAGTGCTCCAAAACGACTTTTCATCTTCACCATCATATCTCCTTATCCCTCAATAGAATCCGCTCAAACTTTGTCACTAGTCTCATCGTCCAGTGTTTATTCCGCTGCCAAAATTTCAGTTCAATCCGAGTTGTTTTAAGGTTGATTTCGTTCATCACATCTAAATGTGACTCTTCGGCTTCCAGTTTCATGTTTTCCCCTCTTGAGTGTTCACAATATCTTGGATTTGCTCGTGGATGCTCCTAACCCACTGTAGGAGTGTATCACCTAAACCCTAAACCCTAAACCCTAAACCCAATGAATTCCTTATGTTGTTCTTTGTCCAAAAGGCCTTGAATAAATCCAGAAATGCTCTCCTTGATTTGTTTAGACCGTGATCTTGTAATTGGACCGACTGGAATCTCCAAAACTCTCTCGTGATCTTCATTGTTTAGCTCCAAGTTATCCTTAGCTTCCTTGCTGCTTTACATGATCATATCACAAACCTACATGAGTGGAACCAAAACCTATATAAGCGGAACCAAAACCTACATAACACGGACCAAAACCTACATAAGAGGAACCAAAACCTACATAAGTGGAACAAAAACCTACATAACATTGACCAAAACCTACATACCAAAACCTATATAACTTGAACCATAACCTACATAACGTGATCAAAATCCTACATATCAAAGCCTACATAACGCTAACCGAAATCTACATAACATGAATCAAGGAATCGTTGACCTTAGCTCCATAGCATATATTTAGACACTCGGAGACATGAAGAGGTAGAACAGACAAACCTACACCATTAAAGAAGTCAACATAGAGGTAAAACATATGGATTAGCTTGTCTTGCACGACATGACCACTTTGTCACATAACAAGTGTATTTTCCCACGTATTTTTAAATGTAGAAGCGCAAGCTACAATCAATTGATGCTCATCTAAGGTACCATTGGCATCCATACACCCAAAACTTCACACACAACAAGAATCGTGATGATGTTATAACATCAAAATCAAAACAAAAGATTACAACAAGAATCTTTAACCTTGTCTCAAACTCCTCTTTTGTTGGATAACATTGCTCAATGGTTTAAGTCTACATCACTCAATCCATTACCCATAAACTCATCACTAGAAAAGAATTTCCTTTGATTAGAAGAACTACTAAGGTTCTCTCCACTACAAGTGTACTCTTCATTTCCTGAGCTGGCACCATCAGGATGGTCATAGTAGTCAAACCTGATTATTACGTCTTCATCATCTTCATCCGATTGTAGGTTTTCTGAAAACCAACAAGACTGATATGAAAACCTACTACACTGCTTAGCTACACACTCATGAAGATTTTCAACACGAACTACCTTTTCTTCTGATTCTACATCCGATCTATCATAAAATTCAACACAAAGATGCATTATATACCTCCTTGCCTTCTCCACAAATATTCGTATTAACGTAATATCAAAATAGTAAAAAGGTGGTATATCTTTAGGAAGCAATCTCATTTCTTCAGTCAGTCTCCTATAACTCAGAGCAATACCATATAACCACCGTTCACTCATCTGAAATTGCTTTCTTACATCTAAAACTATTTCCATTAAGTTTTTTCCTGCCTGAATGCGTATGAATTTGCTCCCACACGATTTATCATCATAAAGAACCACCGATCCATCTCATGCCTTCATCTCCTACGAATTATTTCAACTTGATCTATTTAAAACTTGTAACAACTTGCAATGAAACATGATGAAAGATGCGAGGTTGTTAAGAGTGACTAGAAAGGTTGATGAAACATATAGATTGTTGACGACGATATCATTAATTGGAGATGTTAGGTGGAGGTTTAATACAAGGGTAAAATGGTCATAAACCTACATAAACATACGTATCAAAACCTACATAAAGTACATATTAAAACCTACATAATACATGTATCAAAACCTACTAAAAGTAAATCAAAACCTACATGAAGTTACTCAAAACCTACACAAAAAACCAAAACCTACATCACATATACATCAGGTGTATCAAAAATTTACATGTCGTAGCAAACCCACATTACATAAACCAAAACCTACATGAAGTGATTTAAAACATATAATATGTGTAGCAAAACCTACGCACAACAAGAAAACTTGGAGATTGTGATGGAAGATTGCCTTGCAAGGGCGTCGCAAACAGAGAATTGAGATGGATCTATGACGACACACATTATGTCACAATTTTCAACTCGCAAGCCCGTATTCCTCACAGAGACATCACAACGCTTGCGATGCCCAAAAGACGTCGCAAAGCTATTGCGAGATAAGATGTCGCAAAGGAGAATAAAACTTGCGACGCCATTCCGAGTCTGGTCCTTGCGACAGTTCTGAGAGACCTTTCTTTGCGACATCCTTGCAAGGCATGCCCTTGTGGCGCCCTGTGACGCCACCGTCTGCGACGTTTCTGCGAGGCCACGCTTGTGACGTCTCTGCAAGGCCCGTCCAGCGACGTCTTTGCGAGGCGGCTCCCTGCGACGTCCCTGTAATGGGTTCGTAAATAATTTTAAAAATAAAAGAAAATAAAAATTAAGAAAATTAATATTTAAAATTATTAAAATAATTATTTAATTATTTAAAAGAATAAAAAAATAAATTAAATTAAAATAAAATAATCCTACAAATGTTTTACAAAAATTCAAAAGTTTTCGGATTGGTCCAAATTTCCCGACCCGGAGTCCTCGTCCTTAGCGTCGATCTCTGCAAAAGCATCAGTCAATTCTGGATCCTTTTTGGCTAGAATAGACCACATATCATATGTCATGCTTTTATTATTCGCTTTGGCCAGCTCGCTGTTAGTCCTGTCCAATTCTTGCGTCTGACCGTCCACTGTCTCTCTAAGATTGTCAGAAGTGCCAGATGTTTGACAGAGTCCTTGAGGTGAAATGCAGTGATCGATCCTCGATCTGACTGAACCCGTTCAAAATAACCTCCTTTTGTTTACGAGGAGAGATCTAGTAAAAGAAAAATATTTATAAGTTAGAGTAAATTATGTAAACTTAAAATGAAAGAAATAATTAAAAACAATTTTACCTCTACATATAGTTTGTTCTTCTGAGCAGTAGATAATCCCCCAGAAGCAGAACTCTCATCACCTTAGGATTGCGCTAATTCTTGCATCTTTGCAGTGACATCGTTGTAGATCTTCTCAGATTTTTTTCCATGAAAATCTCCCGTCCTTATTGCGCTCGGTGACGTGTAGAGTGTTAATGATATCATGGTGAGTATCCTCTGATTCCTCTTGCTGAAAGTATTGAAAAAATGTTATTAGCAGATTAAAATGTAATATGAATAATTTAAAATATTCTTAAAAATGTAACTAGAATACTTACAATTTGCCGGGCTCGGGCATTAAACGAAGTTCGGCTCCGACCAATGCTTGTGCGGACTGTTGCCATCATGATCCGACAATAGAGCCCCGCACGACAACTAGCAATCTTCTTTTGTGACTTCGGATCCTCCCAATATTGAATATAGCCTTCACAGACCGAATCCTTGAACCACTGAGGCATTGTCTCATTGCCCTTCTTCTTCCATTTGCCCTTCCAATGACCGATTTGATCGTTCATCTGTCTCCACTAGACAACTTCAAACTCTTTGCAGACTTGCACTGTAATGGAAACCTCCCAATGGAAACACTGCTAAAAGAAAAAAAAAGAAGTTACTATATTAAAGTAAACATAAAAAATATTATGATAAAAAAAAAAATTAAGCAAAAAAACATACGGGAAACGTCCTAAACCAATGATCTACGATGTGGAGCGGGGTCTGGGAAAAATTAGCATGCAGCTCATGGTAATCTCGTTCAAAGATTTCCTGAATTGTTTTTTGTAAAATTCCGTCGTCATAAAACCTACAAAATCTAAATCAAACATAGTCAATGAAAATCTATAATAATTAATTTATAAAGTAAATTTTTTTATAGTTATAGAAAATACCGCAAAGTTCCCAGCGGATGGTTCAGATAAAGATTAGGCAGATATTTGTGGACGAGATCAGATAAATATCCTCTATTGTCATCCTCGAAGAAACATCATGTCTCAAGGACTAGGACATGCTGGGAGGTGCATGTGCAGTATCCGCTACAAGGGAAAACCCTGGCAGAGAGGAGAAGCTAGCCCCATGAGTCAGTGGAATATATCTGGAACCAGATCCAGGAGTAGTCGGTGGGATTTCTCCAAGATAAGAAAGATATCGAGTGTAAGGATTATGAGAGCCTCACATCTGAAACAAGAAAAATGGAAATAGTAATATAAAATTCAAATTAAGTCGAATACACTAAAAAAAACGTTTTGTAAATCCAAAAAATAATTTTTGAAATACGAAGAAGTTTTGCAACATATAAGAATTGTGTAATAAATATTTTTATTAAACTACTCAATCCATATGAAACATTTTATAAATTCAAAAATCGTGTAATAAATCTGAGAAATATTCATTTGAAAATAATTTTATAAATCCAAAAAAATTTAGTATATCCGAAAATTGTTAAATAAAATCCAAGAATTTTTTTTATAAATCCAAAAATAGTATAGGTAAATCCAAAATACGTTCAGGAAAACCAAAAAACCTTTAGTAATTAAAAAATAAGTTTAGAAAATCCTATATCAAAAATCAAAAATCATAGATCTAAAATCGAAATACTAAATCTTAAATAAAAAATCCTAGATCTAAAATCGTAAAGCCAATATCTAAAATTAAAAATCCTAGATCTAAAATTAAAAATCCTAGATCTAAAATTGAAAATCTTAGATCTAAAATCAGAAATTCTTGATCTAAAATCAAAAAATCCTAGATCTAAAATTGAAAATCCCAAATCTAAAATCGAATCCCCTAGATCTAAGATCATAGATCTAAATTCAAGTGCTAAGGGAAAGAAAATACTTACCTTAGGCGGAGGAGGAGCTCGCAGGCGGTGGAGGGAGAAGCCGGAACGCGAAATGGGTTCACTTAGAAGAAGAGAGTAAAGATTAGAGTACAGAGAGGAGAGATCCGAGCCTTGATTAGGGAGACAAGATTAGAGAGTTGAGAGAGGGATTAATTCGACTTACCTTGGGGTGAAGATTCCGCGAAGGAAGAAGAAACGAAGAAACGAAGACAATTTCCCCGGCGGTGGAGAGAAGAAACAAAGAAAATTTCGCGAAGGAAGAAGAAGAGAAGGAAAGGAAACAACGCAGGTAATAAATTTATATGGCCATCCCTGCGATCGATATAAGGTTTTTTTTGTTTTTAAAGATAGGCATTGCAAGGCCCCTGCGACGTCCTGGGCGCGAATGTCGCGAAGGAGTCGCAAGTTTGCGACATTCTTGCGACATCCACACCCAGGACGTCGCAGGGGCCTCGCAATACCTATCATTTAAAAAAATAATAATGTCTGAGATTTTAAGTTTAACGTTTGAATATTCGATTCTCAAAAATCAATCTCATTATTATTAGTCAAGTGATCTGACAATATCAAAGGTTTTACGACTTTTGGGTTTGTCAGAGAGTTGACACAAATTTGTTGGAATACCTTTGGCTTTGTCGGAGACTTGACATATTATTCAGAGACTTGACAAAGATTTGTCGGAATACATTCGGGTTTGTCAAAGACTTGTCGTAATATGTTCAAGTTTGTCAGAGACTTGTTGTAAGATGTTCGGGTTTGTCAAAGACGTGATATACCCGAATAAGATTGTTATATGAGTATGGAATAGTCAATCATTTCGAAGGACATAACTTTGCGTAATGGTCACATAGAGTATAAGAAGTTTAGTTTGGAACAAGTAAAGGGTTTGCTGTGATTTTTTTCAAAAAAAAAAGACACCTTTGCGAGGCCCCATACATCGCAGAGGCCTCGCAAAGCTTGCGACAACCTTGCGACATTCGACCCCTTACGTTGCAGGGCCCTCTAAAAACCGTAATTTTTAGGAAAAAAATTGTTTGAGATGTTAAGTACAACGATTGATTTATTCTATTCTCATATAGCATTCGGGTTTGTCAGAGACTTGTCGTAAAAAGTTCGGATTTGGGTTAGCGGTTTTTTTTTTCCTAAAAAAATATTTGCGAGGTCCCTGCGATATCGTAGGCCTTCATGTCGAAAAGTGTCACAAACTTGCGAATTTCTTTGCGACACATTTGTTCCAGACGTGGCAGGAGCCTCGCAAATCTTTGTTATTTAAAAAAAAGTTTTGACCAACGTTTTGAAATTATTAATTACTTCCAAAGAGAATAATGGGAAATAAATACGAATCAATTATCACTAGTTTCTCTCTCTTATTACTTACGATTTGGTGTCAAAGATATATTTTCATGGTGGGATAATTATAGGGAAAACTGGAAAGCCTGCTACGAAATTGCGATGTCGCAAAGGTCAATCGCAAAGAACGACACAAAGATGTAGCAAACATGCAATAGAAAGGCTATCTCGCAAGAACGTCACAGGTTTGCGATGCCTTTGCGACATATTTCTAGGTGTTGCAAAAGCATCGCAATAGAATTGCAATTTCCCCGCTAACTTGCAACGTTTTTTCTGCGTCGCATTTTTGCTACGCTATTGCAATGCCAAATTTTTCATTGCAAGAGCGATGCAAAGGTAAAGCAATTATGCGACGGAGATTTGGCATCAAAAAGTATTGTCGCAAATGACATGTTTCCTTGTAGTGACTATACATAGCAAAACCTACATAAAATAATTCAAAATTTACATTACGTACCAAAACCTACTTCACATAGGAAAACCTACATAACATGATTCAAAACCTACACAACAAACCAAAACCTACATTACGTGAATCAAAACCTATATCACATGTTCAAAACAAAGCCTACATCTTCCAGAGTTTTTCTCCTTCTACGCGCGGGTGACGTGTAAAATACCCTTACTTGACATTGAAAAATTAGATTTATAATTTCAATTTTTTCGAAAACAGAAATGTAATTAACTTATTTTTTAAGATTATTTTAGTAATTTACCTAAATAGGACTCGATGAAAAGAGTTCGCGGAAAGAGGACCTTACCAAAAAATCTTTTTGTTTGTTACATTTTTGGACAAAATTGCCCTTATTTTGTCACAATGTTGAATTAAAATTCAGCGTTGAAAATCATATAAAAATGATGACGGCACAAGGTTACAATAGGAAGACGACGACACAGTAAGACCAGCTCCAACGCTGGTATTTAATGAGGTTCTTATAATTATTTGTGAATATATATAATGAAAATGGGTTAAGAAGTGTTAGAAACGGTTCTTAAATGAGAGACGTTGGAAACGGTTCTTATTTGTGATTTTTTCAATATGTCGCTCTTCTTTCTGCTTCCTCCATTTCTCTCTCTCTCTCTCTCGCTCGCTGCTTCTCGAATCGTCTTCTCCTCTATTTCATCTTATTCCCAGCTTGGTGAGTTCTTAGACTTCTACTTGTTGATGCATGTCTACTTTGCAACATCTATCAAAAAGATCTATTTTTTCCCGAAATTTTTTTTGGATTTTTATGATAAAGTTTGGGGTTTTGTAGATACGTGGAGTTGAATTTCGTTATACAGGCATGGTGATTTTAACGTTCATGGTTTGGATAATTTCGTGGATAATTTGGTCGGATTGATCTGCATTAATCTTTGTATCGTCTGGGTTTATGTCAAGGGTCAAAGTTTTCAAGTAAATTTCAAAGTGTTTGCTGTTTGAGATCTGTGTAGTTTGAATCCTGTCTTCTTAGCTTAGTCTGATTTGATTTGGACTCTATGCCCAATTTGATTGGTCGTTCGATAAGTATAGTCAAACTAGTTTGTAATTTGATTCGGATTCAGAGTTGAAGTTTGAGAAAAACGATTAATTTCCTAGAACCTAATAAGCTTATTTTATTGCCTAACATTTCATTTTTCTTTGCTTAATAAAAGATGGCCGATGGTCGAGGACATTCAGCCACTCATCTGTGACAATGGAACTAGAGTGGTGAAGGTGAGCAACACTAGAGATTATTTCGGTCGTCATTTGTTGTAGATGTATATGTAGATATCTGATCGTCGTTTGTCTGTAGATGTAGATATATGATCGTCATCATTTGTCATCCTCTGTGACAATGGAACTCGTTCTCCAACGAGCTCTGTGTAGCCCCTGAGGAGCACCTAGTTCTTCTCACAGAGGCTCCTCTTAACCCTAAAGCCAACAGGGAGGAGATGACTCAGATCATGTTCGAGACATTTAATGTCCCCGCCATGTATGTTGCCATTCAGGCTGTTCTTTCCCTATACGTCAGTGGTACAAACCGGTTAGTTCTCACCTTAACATATACAAATATGTATTCTTGTTGTAGATTCTTGTCATTGGCTTTATCTTTTTGTCACATTTTGTATAGAATATATCTTCTGAGTATATTCATCAATACAAACCGGTCTAGTTTTGTACATTACAGTTTTTTGTTTGCAGCTGATTGTAAGAGTGTTTGTTGCGTTTCTATGGCTATGGAGATGAAATTCTTGATGATTGATATATTGTAATGCAAGATCCTGCCTCCGTCCAACATTTCTTGTGAATTATTATGTCACAAAGGCAAATTTCTGAATTTTGTGAATCATGGTTCTAGATTTGGAGAGGGATATTATTCTACTGTACATATACTTATGGTTGATTCTTTTTCATTCAGACTCATTAACTTTGCCCTCTAGCTGTCATGGTCAGATTGGATACTTGATTCGGTTAGAAGAAGGATAAATGATTCGTATTGAGGGATCCTTGTATGTCAAATTGTTATTGAACGTAGTTTAATTGTTCAACAAGTTCTCGGTGCCATGCTTGAATCTGAATTACTGAGGCATAGAGAAATTAGTGCAAATTATGAATGAAGATTGGCTCTTTTGATAGTTTCTTTGAGATTTGACAGTCCATGGTTGTTGTCTTATTCCAGCTCTTGGCTGAGGATGCCTCGTTGACCAGATTCAACTCTCATAAGAAAAGTATGCACCAATTGAAGAAGATCGGAGATGTGCTCACAATTGTCGTTGTTGCTGGTATGGGACTTATATGTTCTTTAAATCATCAATGTCAATTTGTTGATATACCTGGACCTAAATTTAGTAGTCAGTGATACACTTTTGTGAAAGTCACTGCTTTTTTTTCTGTCATTTGAGACCTTTCAATCAAAAATAAGTGCATATAGATGCTGCTATGAGATCTATGTGTTCTGTTTGTTTTAAGGATGCTGCTATGAGATCTATGCGAGAGTTGCAATGAGAAAGGAAGCTCATTCTGCAGCAGGAGGAAGCTCATGAGTCTCTTTATGCTTTTTGATCATCCATCTACTTAGGCCTGAGAATTTTACCCGGACCCGAAAAACCGACCCGAAACCGACCTGAAATTTTGGGTCCGGGTCCAATTCGGGTATAAGCAAAAGTAACCATCGGGTCTTGTTATAGAGACCCGCGAATATCATATCGGGTCCGGGTATTACCCGATACCCGAATGGGTACCCGATTATCTTAACAGGTACCCAAATATTTCGGGTATTTGGGTACCTAAAATACCCAAATACCAAAAAATATACCTGAATACCCGAAATTATACATGAGTACATAATTTTCTGGGTACTTTTAGGTATATAATATACTCGTTTTTTTTTACAATACTATATCCGTACCCGAACCGGAACCGGAACCGAACCGAAATGGTTTCAGTTCTTAAATGGATATAGAAAATGTATACCCGAACCGACCCGGACCCGAGAGGACACGAACCGGACCCGAACCGAATAATGTTCGGTTCCAAAACGGGTACCAAAATCTTATACCCGAAATATCCGGACCCGATCGGGTAGTACTCAGAACCGACCCGAATACCCGAATGCCCAGGCCTACATCTACTATTCAACCTCTGAAAATTTATCATGTTTGCTATTAAATAAGTGAAGAAGCGAAAAAGATTTGATACAAAACCTTGTATTGTGCAGCAGAGCAGCATGAGGTTTCCATAACTGCATCGTTTTCTGAAGATGGGATCAAGCAGTTTGGGTCAGAGACACCAATAAAAAGAGCAGCTCAGCATGTGAAAATTGAGGTAACTCTTAAACTTCTTTAACATCTGTCTTTTCCTCTACAAGTCTACAAAATTTGACATCACAAATTGAGGTAACTCTTAAAATTTTTAAAACTTTGTGTAAGGTTCTACTATTGGAACCTTACAAAACTTAAGAACCTCACTAGAGATTCTTAACTCATTATTTGCATTATAAATAAGCTAAGAACCTCATTGGAGATGCTCTAATATTGTTTAACATTTATGGTATGGGCGGGAAAATATTTTGGCATAGTAACTCGCTTTTATGTTATCATTTGTGTACAAGACCACTGAGAACCAAATTTTGTTTAGCATAAGAATTATTTTAGACAAATTGTAGCATAAAAAGGGACGAAGTTTTTAGTTTGATCAGAGGTAAAATGTGTTGAAACCGTGATTTACAAGTCTTAAAAGATTCGCACGGTGGCAGAAGAAAAACAACATAGAGGTATTGTTCTATTTTTGTAGAAACAGTATTGTTTTTGTATAAATGCTTTTCATTACGCTATCATGGGTAAAATATTACCAGAAGTAGGTGTTGGAGAGTGATCGAGTACCATAACTGACCATTTAAAGCTTGATGGTGGTACACCTACTCTTAATTTAGTTGATGATTAAGAGAATGAAACAGGAGAAACAGGACACGGAGTAGTAATTTGACGAAAGCAGATCGAGATGACAAAATATCAAATGTATTTGATTTTTTCAATAAAAATTTCAAAATATCGTTAAAAAAATCTTGAAACCTCTAAAATTTTAAACATATGGAATATAAAAAAAATTCAAGAATGTATAATAACTGTTAAGATTAATTATTTACTTTTTTTTTTAAGTATGACTTTAAATCAAAACTGAGTTAAATATGAATTTAAAAATAAATGTCAAAGAGAACCAGAACAAATGATTTTTCATATTGAATATGTTTTTCAGTAATCCAAAAAGAAATCAAAATATAGAAAAAGAAAACATGTCAAATATAAGCGCTTGTACCCATTATATTACTTTACAAGTATATTTACGTTGGAATTGGTTCAAATAAAAATTAAAATATAGTTTAGGTAAGAGTAGGAGCAACGAACCTCAAGTAGGCCATAAGATGGCTTCTCTTGGGATGCAACCATTAATTTGTACGACTCGTCTCCTCCATATTCCAACTACACAACAATCACACATTTTTAACGACTTTTGTTGGCTATTAAATACCAAAAAACAAAAATTCTTTGATAAGTCAATATATATAAGGTTTGATGAGTTACTTTTTTTGGTGAAAAGAAAGACAATACCCTAAATTTATTACTAAAAACTCAGCTTAAATTCTAATAATAAATCGATAAGAAACACTATAAATGCCTCCAAATAAATCGACCGAATAGACTTAGGATCCAAGTCTAACATATGAAATCTTAAAGACAAATATAATGCATAATTCGCTAAACCGTCTGCAAGACGGTTAGCTTCCCTCTAAACATAAATAATTCGGATAGTTCAATGCTTCGATAAAAAGCCTTGCCACAAACACATCAGAAAAAATAGCGAGTGAGTTTCACCAATCCCTGACTTCAAGAATCCAGCTACTACATCAGATTCAACCTCCAACACTAGGTGTGATACTTGTTTCTCCCACGCAACCACAAGTCCATAATACATACTCCATAACTTAGCCAATGGTGCAGAACAATTACCAATGTTTTAAAGCAAAACCACGACACCACTCACCCTTGTTATTCCTCAAAACTCCACCAGCTGTAGCCAAACCCGGATTGCCTTATGA
>JAKUCM010005755.1:0-22282 GCA_023374145.1 Lepidium sativum
GATATAGCTTGCGATTAGATAGAAGTCAAAAGTGTAATCTGGTCCTCGTAGGAATTCGAACCCTAAATACTATTACGTTTGTTATGCACTTGCAGTAAGATATAGGGTTAAAAATCGTGTTATCACTATAGCACCTACTGCCAAAGTAAAAACAAATCCACTTGTAGAATTTATTTATCTTTGTCAGTGACCCAGTTTTCATCACAATATCCTTCTAAAATACACAAAGATCCTCCATAATTTAGACTCTAGTTTATTGCGCTTCTCAGATACCTTAACCGTCTGTGCATTGCTTTTCCAATGATCGTTGCCTGGACTATGAGTGTACTGACTTAACATGCTCACAATGTATATTATGTCCGACCTTGTATAGTTCTTCAAGTACATCACACTTCCTAGTATCTTGCATATTCATTCTGATTCACACAATCTCCTTTATTTTCACATAAGTGAATACATGAGTCGTACGGTGTTCTAGCTCATCCCAAGAGTTGAATTTTCTTAGAACCTTTTCTATGTGGCAAATACATTGCTCATCTTAAGTACTTTGATACCTAGGAGTACATCTACCTCATTCATGTCCTTCATAGAAAATTTAGAACAAAGCATAGACTTAGTCTCATTTACTAAATCTAGAGATGTACCTAGTATCAACATGTCGTCTACATACATGCAGATAATGATGTATTCACTAGCAGTTCCTTTACTGAATAAATAAGTGTCTCCGGAGTTCAACGAGAAATCGTTCTCTACTAAGGTAAAACTGAATTTCTCAAATCATTTTGTTTAGAGCTTCTTTAACAACATAAAAAGACTTCTTTAGTTTACATCTCTTATTCTCTTGTCCCTCCACTATGAATCCTTCAGGTTGGTTCATGTAGATCTCCTCATTTAATTCACCATTTAAGAAAGCTATTTTTACATCCATCTGATGTATTATCAATATATGAGAAAAAGCTACTCCAATCAACAGCCTTATGGAAGCGATCTTGGATACAAGTGAATATGTATCAAAGTAGTAGACTCCTTGTTTCTGACTGAATTCTTACACTACTAGCCTTGCCTTGAACTTATCAATTGTTCCATGAGACTTTAGCTTCTTCTTAATGATCCACTTACACTTCAATGCCTTGTAGCCGCTTGACAAGTCTACAAGTTCCCAAGTATACTTAGATATTATAGATTCATATTCACTATTTATTGCTTCTTTCCAAAATATAGCACCAATGGTCTTCACTGCTGCTGAGTATGAATCATGATCTTCTTCTATTAAGAATGTAAACACAAATTCTTCACTCAGTTCTTCATGTTCCACAAGGTAACTTGTGATGAAGTTTGGTCTGAAGTCCTTCGATGTTTAGATTCTTTTGCTTTTACATGGAGCTGAAATCAAAGGCTCAGATATTCTCTTGTTAGATAACTTATCTGCATTTGAATGATGTGTCGTTTTCCTATGAGGAAAAACATCCTCGAAGAAAACAATATCTCTAGATTCCAGAACAGTTCCTAAAGATAATGTTTTTGTGTCAAAGGTCAAACACCTGTAGGCTGCACTATTATGAGCACACTAATCATTATTGAGTCTACAGTTTTTGCTCCAATAATGCTCCTTTTGAAATCAAGTAGACCGAATTTAGCTAGACAACCAAAAACCCTCAAGTAACTAAAATTAGGAGGGTAACCTATTTTTTCTCTCAGCAATGCCATTTTGATGAGGAGTATAAGGTGTTGAAAATTCATGAATTATACCTTCACAAGTACATAAAGAATTAAACTTATCTGATGTATATTCACCTCCACGATCTAACCAAATTCTTTTAATTTTTCTGTCCAATTGGTTTTCCACTTCTGTCTTATATTGAACAAACACATTAAACGCTTCATCCTTTGATTTCAACAGATGGACACGAGAAAACTTGAAGTGATCATCAATGAAAGAAATGTAATAGTTCTTTCCACCTCTACTTGATGTACTCTTAAAATCAACTATATTAGTGTGTATTAGTTCTATAAGTGATGAAGAACAATGTTCATGATTACTAAATGGTTTTCTAGAATGCTTTGCATCAACACATACTTCACATTTTCGTATATACTGATCAAATTTCACAGATCCAATCCACTTTTTCTGTGATCCATTCAATGATCCAATCCACTTTTTCTGTCGTTGCCTTGACTTCAGTGACAAGAAATACCAGAGCTTTTGTCAAGTGTGCTCTTGCTTCTTCCTTTTGCTCTGAATGTCTCTTACAATCTTGCTTCTTATGCCCCAAATTGATTGCAGTTTCAACATTTTATCTTCTTCTTGAACTCAACAGAGTGATTCTTACTTATCTTCTTTAGCTTCTTGTTGTTCTTCATCCGGTTCTTCAACAGAGTGAATTGTCACAATTCCCAAACCCAGATTTAGAAGAAATACCTTGAAACTTTCTATTAGCTTCTTCGTTTTATCGTGTTTGAGTTTAGAACGATAATTATCCCACGAAAAAGGCAATTTATCTACGTGTACATGAGCAACCAGATACTTGTCAATTGCCATACCTTTGGCTTGAATCTTCGAGACGATAGCTTCGTAATCGAGAAGCTATTCTAACACAGGGAGATCATCTCTTATCTGGAACGCAATCCATCTCAAAGTTACATATTGCTTCTTGGTTTCGTCTTCTCCACCGTATTTTTTCTTCAAACTTTCCCACATTTCTTTTACATTTGAGTCAGGGATCATGAGGATTTTTTTTTGTCTCCACGAAGTTTTTTATATATTTAAAATGTTTGTAATGTTTAGCTCATTACCATCCTCTGACATCTGAAATGATCACTAATCATAAAACTTTTAGGTTTTCTTAAATAGCTTACAAAAACAAAATCAAATATTCTTTGTACTAAGCAAGAAGGTACAAACAAAAAGGAATGCTTTATACATATGATCATGTTTCAACATCTTTTAATTTTAAAATAAATTATATTTTTTATTTTTTTAACACAAATAATTAGTTACTAATTTTATTAGTAACTTTACTATTTATTCACAATATTTATCTTACATATTAAAACGGAATTTTTTTTTAACTGTGTTATAAATTATAAGATAAATTAAATATATAGTTTATAATAACCTTAAATATAAGTTAATGTAGGTTTTGTTGAAATTTACTTTTTTAAAAGTAAAACAAATGTTTACACCAAAATTGACCAATAAAACAGCATAATTAAGATGATTAACACTTAAACAAATATCTTTAAGAAGCACCAGTTAAACCATTTAACTAATTCGAGTCCCACGAATGATATTGAAGAACTTCCAGCAAAGATAACTTTCATACCACATTCACCTAACACCAAGTTTTTTATATGTTGAATTAACCTATTCTAATATGATATTATATTATAAACCATATGACAAAACTAATTTATGGTCCATAATCATCTTTAAAAAATAGGTTAAGATAAGTTTTGTTATAAAATTTTACATAAAAATTCAAAATTAATAAAGATTTATTAGAAAAAACTCAAAAAAGAACTAAAATTAATAAAAATATAATAGATACGAAATTATTAGAAGGATTAAGGATTCTGTTATTCGAATCCAATACAATTCCATTCGAAATAGACGGAAAACATATTTGTTCGTTTTGATTAGAAGGATTTCCAAAACCAAAGATATTTGAATCATTTGTAAGAATTATATGGTTTGAAATTATTAGAAGGATTATGCACTCCGTTACTTGAATCCATAATAATTCTATTCGAGGTAGACACAAAACATATTTGTTCATTTTGGTCAGAAAATTTTCCGAAAATAGAGATATTTGAATATATCGACACTGAAAATTAGGGGTCTTTTACTCATCTTCAATTTTTTTCTAAAATACCTAAACACAAATCACTATGAAAACTACATCCATAATCCATCCATGTTTTTATACAATTTAGGAGTTTCTTTTTGGGAAACCTTCGACAAGACTACTGGAATTGTCCTCTCAAAATTCGTCTTGACTTTCAATTTTTTCATTTTTTTTCTGTATTCCCACTTAGCTGTTTTAGACAAGAAAATGTTGTTTCAATGCATCAACTTTCAATGAATGAATTTTGCCCACCTAAAGATCTATTAAACTGATGTTGGCGAAACTTGAATAAACCTAGCCCTCGGCATTTTACTCTAAAAACAGACCCGAACCCGAACCCGACCCGAAAAATCAGATTCGGGTCTTCAATATTACCCGATTGGATATATATATGTAAATAGTTTGGGTTTCGGGTCGGGTTCGGGTAAAATCCAAAACCCGAAATTTAACCAAAATTAACTGATGATTAAATGAAATTGTTTGGTTGATCCGTAAATGATTAAATGAATTGGTTTGGTTCTAGATACATCTTCTCTTCGTTGATTCATATTCTCTTTCTCTTCATTATACATCGAGCACATCGAAACTCAAAAGACATTATGTCTCTTTTACGAAACGGCGATTCGCAGAGCACGTCGATTCCGTCGATCAACTAGAGAAATCAGTATCAGGTAAGTATCAGGTAAGCCTCTCTCAACCTATTCTTGTTCATTTTAACTCTTCTTTGTTGTTGGATCTTCTGTCGAGTTGCGATTTAAGGTTCGTTTTTATTTCGTTTTAGATTTCTTTTTGATTTTGTTTTGATTTCGTTTTGATATTGTTTTAGATTTTGTTTTAGATGTCATTTTGATTTAGATCTTGATTTCGATTTAGGGATTAGGGTTTTTTAAAATCGATTTTGATTTAGGGATTTTGGGTTTTTTAAAATTGATTTCGATTTAGAGATTTAGGGTTTCATGATTTTCGAATTCGATTTAGGGATTTAGGGTTTTTTTTTTTAATTTTTGATTTTGATTTAGGGATTTAGGGTTTTTAAAATCGATTTTGATTAGGGATTTAGAGTTTCATAATTTTCGAATTCGGTTTTTTATTTAGGGTTTCATGATTTTCTGATTTTGATTTAGGGATTTAGGGTTTTTTAAAATAGATTTCGATTTAGGGATTTAGGGTTTCATGATTTTCGAATTCGGTTTTTGATATAGGGTTTCATGATTTTCTGATTTCGATTTAGGGATTTAGGGTTTTTTAAAATTGATTTCGATTTAGGGATTTAGGGTTTCATGATTTTTGAATTCAGTTTTTGATTTAGGGTTTCATGATTTTCTGATTTCGATTTAGGGTTCTCGGAATCGATTTGGTTTTTGTTCCGATTTTTAATTTCCAATTTTGTCTTTTCGCATCATCGATTTTGTCTTTTCTGATTTTGTCGATTTAGTCTTTTTTCGATTTAGTGTTCATTGATATGCTTTAATTTTATTCATTTGGTTTGCTTTGGTCATTTGCTTTGCTTTTAGCGTCATACATTTGCTGTCAGATTGGTACTTTTAAGTTGTCATTTGCTGTCACATAATACATTTGCTGTCATTTGCTTTTCGCATCATATATGCTTTACATATTATCTGATGCTTGTTTGTGTCATAGAAGTCTTCTGTATATAAATAGTTTGAACATAAGTTAGACAATGAGATGATGCATTATATACTTTTAATTACTGTGTATGAGTCTACAATTGTACATGTTATCTAATGTATTTGTTGGATTTGTAATTGATAGACTCTGTTTTCATGGAATGAGAGAATTAGAGACTGTATTTTGCCCATTTCATATGTAGTTTTTGTCATAGTTATAAAACAGTTGTGAGCTTTGAGATGATTCATGATCTATATATATCACACGTAGATAGGTTTTCATTCAGTATTTCATTTGTTTGTTAAACCATTGTAATTGATTATGCTCCAATAAATAATAATATAAAGACTTGATCACAATTTCTTTCAAAGGATGAGTTCTTCGTTTGGTTTGCAAGAGTGTTTAGATTTCTTTAACCTTTTTGTTAGATATAAGTCATATAACTTGATTGGTATTGTGTTTCGTCTTCTTTCAAAACTGATTTTCGTTTTCATTTTTCTCTGAATTGACTTATTGTTTCAGTTGTTGAGTGAACCAAACCTCTCTTATTGTGTTTCAGTGAAGTATACACTGTTTTCGATTTGTTGGAATCAATGTATGATTGTCATTGTCTGTATTCATTATAGTCTAAATAAGTGTATGATTCTATAGATTGGAATTAGTGTATGATTCAATACTCATGTTATTCTTCATGTTATTTTAATCTGTCATTGATTGTCATTGGAAATTTTTGTTAGATTCAGATTGTTATTTACATTGCCTTATCATTCTGTTTTATGTTTTAGATGGACTCTTCCGTGTCTACACCTTAAAACAGATTGAATACAAATACTAATTCGGAGGCTGAGATACCAAGTAGTGGATGTGGAGGATCTCTAGGGAAATGTAGTGAAAATCCTGAGGAGTGTGGAGCAACATCACAGATAAAGAAACCTAAGAAGACACTAGATACGAGATCAAATGTTTGGGCATACTTGAAAAGAGTCAAAGATGACCGAAAAAAGTGTATATGTAACTACTGCCAGAAGGTCTTCGGATGTCCAACCAAGTCAGGGACATATAATCTTCAGAAGCATATTGGTGTGTCTAAGCAGTACAAGGCTTGGTTGGAGTCTCAAGCCAATCAGCAGCCTGTCTTAATCATGGATGGAGGTGTGAAGATAGCTAGAGTACCAGAGTCTGCCTTTAGACAAGCATCAAATGAGTTGATTGTAGGAGCAGAGTTACTGTTGTCCTTCATTGAAAGTGCAGCTTGGAGACAATTTTGCCGCACGATTAGTTATTTTTCGTTCATTATAAATCATTTGCAGACTTTAAATGTTGCATTGTTTACTAATTCACTGTGTGTCTTATGTTTTCAGATGAATCTCTATACACCTCATTCAAGGAGAACTGCTCAATGGGACATTGTCAAAATGTATAAGGAGAGAAATGCTAAGGTGAAGAAGTGGTTTTACAAAACAATCAAAGAGTATCTGTTACAACAGATATTTAGAAGTGTCAACCAACGGGTAAGTATCTGATTTGTTCTGATTATTTAAAATTCAATTCGCATATGCTTAGCTTAGGTTACAAAAATGACATCTTCTTAAGTTTACTGATTCTGATATAGTTTGAAAGATATAGTTTACTGATTCTGATATAGCTTAGGTTACTGATTCTGATAAGTTTACTGATTAGCTTAGCTTAGGTTATAAATTGATCTTCAATTCACATTATATAACTCTGCTTCTTCTATACTTTTGTGTTTGATACAGGTGCTTCTTACATGGTCGTCACAATCCACTTACATCGATCTCACTTGGACACTTAAGAAGATGATCATCGACTTCAAACCTATAACCGATCACAAAGGTCAGACTATTGCTACTGTTCTTTTAGATTGTCTAGCTGAGTGGGGAATCAAGATGGTTTTTTTGCATTACAGTAGACAATGCAACAGCTAACACTCCGACAATAAGGAAGTTTGAAAGTAGTTTTAAAATAGGTTCAGATGATGCATTTGTTTTGGGTGGTGAGATGCTACTTATGAGATGTAGTGGACATATAATCAATTTGATTGTCAAGGATGGTTTAGCTGATATATATGATAGTATCTGTGCAATTCGTAAGGCTGTCACTTATCTTAGATCATCTACGAATATGATGAAATCATTTGAGCTTAAAGTTGAGTCTGGAAAGAAGACAAGAGGTACTCTATCACTAGATGTGAAAACTAGGTGGAATTCAACATATCTGATGTTGAAACAAGCTCTTAAATTTCGGGTTGCATTTGACAAAATGTTAGATGAAGATAAACTGTACTGTGATTATTTCTCAGAGTTAGACAATGGGGAAATTAGGAAAGGACCTCCTAAGTCTAGTGATTGGGACGAGGTTGAGAGGCTTCGTTGTTTTCTTGTGATTTTCTATAAGTCAACTTTTATTGTCTCAGCATCTACGTCTTTGAACTCTCATGACTGCTATGGTGAAATAGTCACCATAACATCAAATCTGACTAATCTTATTATAGAAAATGATAGTCAGTTGAGCAGGAAAGCTAGTGCGATGCTTACAAAGTTTGAAAAGTATTGGGATGGGCTGAAGAATATCAACAAGATGTTGATAGTGGCGATAGTTTTTGATCCGAGAAAGAAAATGCAGTTTGCGAAGTTATGCTTCGAAACATTACATGGGAAAGATTCTGTTGAAGCTAAGGAGATGAATGAGTCAGTCTTGCTGGTTTTGAGGTCATTGTTTGCTGAGTATAGTGATAGGCATCATGGGAATTCAAACGTTCAAACACAGTTTACCCAATCTCAATCATCTAGGTCTATTTCTAGTCGGGAAAAGTCTTCAGATCAGATGGATGTATTTGATGATGGATTGGGGTATAAGAGGATTGACATTCGGTATAAAGAGATGATCAGTGAGAAAGGAGCAAGGGAAACCTGAGATGAGCTAGATACATATATAAGAGATGATGTTGAGAGTTCTGAAAAGGTATATGGGACAATATTTGACATACTCTCATGGTGGAAGGCTAACAACTTTAAGTTCCATGTACTCTCACATATTGCTCGAGATTTTTTTGCAATGCAGGTTTCATCGGTTGCATCTGAAAGTGCTTTTAGCACAAGTGGGCGTATTATAACTCCAACCAGAAGTTGTCTTTCCCACTTTACCGTTGAAATAGTAATGTGCTGTGAGCAATAGATAAAACAAGACTTAAAAAGTGAATTTAAAGAATTCACCATTGGACAAATTCTTGCAGATATTGAAGAGGCTGACAATCTTGAAAGAGGTAAGTTTCTTAAGTCTATTTGACATATTATTATGTAATTTGTTTCTTAATAGACTGATTTGTTTGTTGTTGTTATTGTAGAGTATACAAGCTCAATCCCTAAAGAAAACTAGATGAATAAGGTAAATGTCTTTGACTTAATCAGAGTTTGTATTCATGAGTTTGTCTTTGTCTTAGTTAATTGCCAAGTTTGTATTCATGAGTTTAACATATACTTTTATCTTTGTAGAAAACAAAATTTGATCTTAGTTCTCGGACATGCTTTTTATTTTCATAGTTCTCGGACCAAAGCCTTTGTCACTGAAACTTTCATGTTAAGGTTTGAATATTTTTGAATATTTGATCAAGACATGCTTTTATCTTTGAATATTTTGTTTGCTGTTGGATCTACTAATTTGTTAAGGTTTGTTAATGACAATTTTCTTTGAATGTTAGTTAATTTTTGTAAATAACCGACTCAGACCCTCTCCGGAACCCAACCGAACCCAAAATTTATATATATTCGGGTATCAATCGGGTCCTTAACAAAATATAAATCCCGATCCGAACCCGAAATATACCGAACCGAACCCGAACCGAATATCAAAAATACCCAATCGGGTCCAATATGTCTAAACCCAAAAAACCCAAAACCCGAAAGAACAGACCCAATCGGGTTCGGATACCCGAATGCCCAGTGTTTCTTTATAAGTTTGTTTGTAATATTTTCAGCTCATTGGGAGTTTAATGAATATTGGGCCTCAAGCTTGGACCAAAGAAAAAAACCTAGAAAATTGAAAACTCATAAATTTTGGTTAATTTGGAAGCAAATTCTTTTTGTCTCATTTACCTATTAACCAAACCGACTCAATTAATAAAATAATTTGGTTAATTTCGGCGCAATTGAAATATTTATAAATATTTGATAATTGATTTATCCGATCTGGCTCAGACCAAATTACCCGAATTTGTAGGGCTAATGTTATATAAAAAAAACTACTACATTATCCTATGTCAAAATTCCAAATATTATTTTAAAGCAATGCTACAGTTTTTTAAAAAAAATTCTAGAAAAACAAATACATAATTTTTTTCTCACATAGGTAATTATCGAGGATTTTCTTGCTTCTTTCTTCATCACCGTCGGCGATGCTTTTGGTTGTCTAACCTTCGCCTCCAACTCCCTTCCGCCGGTTTCTCGGGTCTATCCGATGAAAACCTTTGGCAGCTCCATCCACCAATAGAGAGCCAGTTTTCAACGTCATCTCCGACCGAGGTTGTACCAGCAACAATAGAAACCCCTTCTCAACAAACTGATTTTGTCTGCTCCATATCTGTCTTTGAGTTTTGGTTGTTGTCTTCCGACCGCCGATCTCCACCGTCAAAGATCTTGCGGTTATGTTAAAATGGTTCTAAACTCTGCTCTAGTTGATTTTATATCGACAAGGAGTACCTTCATCGTGAATATCACTAGGAAGCTTGAAGCAGGAACCTTCTTTTCGAGTCTCCTAAGTTCGTCGTACTGGAGTTCTTTTGGATCCGGTGAGTTTTTTTTCCGGTAACGGCACACCATTTCCACAAACCCTATCGCCGATGGCGGAGGTAGTGAAGGGGATGGTGTGTCAATTGACACCCATGAATTTTGAAAATTTTATATTTACTATAATTAAAAAATTAAACATATTCATACTTGTTTGTTTTCTCTAAATATCTATATTTAAAATATTTCTCTCAACTGACACCTGTTGAGAGAAATAAAGTTGCTAGTCTCAAAAGTCTTGGTGATCTTGTTCGTGTTATGGTGGAAAAAAAAGCACATATCTCACCCTTTAGTTTATCGACTTTTAAAGTTGGTTCTAATTCTATCAGTTTCGACTACAACTGTTGAAAGATGGTTTTCTACAATGCATATTGTCAAGACTTATTTGCGTAATCGTATTGGTGATACATTTTTTTAGTGATTGGCTAGTTAGTTTATTGAAAAACAGGTACTTGACAATGTAACTAATGAAACAATAATACACAATTTCGAGAATATAAATAGGATATATCTTTAATATAGCTATTTGTATTGGTACTTTTTTTTTAAGTTAAATTTATCTACATTTTTGATAAAAAATATTTTGACCCTCATAGATCAAAATCTTGTCTCCACCACTGCATGCTACACCGTGAGGGATTGGGAACTCCAGGAAACTGGATTATGCATTTAAAGAGTAATGCTTCATTTGCAGCTACATTAGATAAGGCAAATTCTGCAGATTTTACAACTCACCTGCTACATATTGCTACTCCTATTGCAAGGTCACCAGCAGTCTCAGAAAGAGCCATTCCATTAACAACATTTAGAAAAATCCCCTAAAATAAAAGAGATTCATTATTAAAGCAGGAGTACAATCACCAGGACACTAAGTATGTAAACACATCGATAGTGAAGATTGGAGTTTAATATGATCCCTAAAACTTATTCTAGCGCCACTGTGTGTTACTAGAATAACAAGACAAAACAATAAATCATGAAGAGACCATACAACCTGGTGCAAGGCCACCACCAAGCACTCTCGCGACTTCATTCCCAAGAAGTCCAGGCCTATACATCAAATGCACCATGTAGCAATGTCTTTAAATGTTACAAAACAAATCATCACAAACCTATGTGAGCTAAACCAATCTAACTAGTAATTCTAGAGAAGAACTTTAAAATGTTTAAACAGAATTTTACAATAATACTGCGATCTTCTGTGAATGTTAAGTTTCAGCTTTTTATACATGCATAACTTGGATCAGACTTGTGTTACGACGACTTTGTTCTCGGTATTAATCAATGGGAGTCTTTAGCAATTCATGGCTTCGCCAGGTATGAGACAAGATGATCCTCTCTCCCCGTATTTATTTATCTTATGTTCTGATATGTTAAGCTCTTTTTTTTGTACGGCATAATCAACGGGTCGATTACATGTGTCCAACTAACTTGTCGGGGTCCTTGCCTTTCACATCTTCTTTTCGCTGATGATTCCTTATTCTTTTTGAAAGCTGATGCCGCCAATGCATCTATAATCAAAGCCTTTTTGGAACATTATACTCAAGTTTCGGGTCAGCAACTCAATATGGATAAATCGACAATCATTTTTGGAAGTCGGGTCTTCCATACAATTAAGGAGAGAATGCAGCGGATATTGCAAATTCTAAATACGGGAGGAGCGGGAAAATATTTGGGTCTCCCAAAAAAATTTGGTAGAAATAAACAAGCAATGTTTAATTACGTTGTTGATAGTGTGGAAAAACGGATGCAAGGTTGGCAAAACAGGTTTTGATTTACTGTCGGGAAGGAGATGTTAATTAAATCAGTGGTCTATGCAATGCCAGTATACTTTATGCACTGCTTTAAGTTACTGGTAGCATTATGTGTTGGGCCAACATTTTTGTATCATTAAGCCAATTGGTTTATTGGGTCTAATATTAGCTTAAGTGAATGAGAAATATGATGGATTAGGGGCTTGTGTTAGAATATAACCATATTTCATTTGAGCCAATTAAAAAATCCTAAAAGACTAACCTTATTAATCTTGTTGCAAAAACAAAACATCAGCCTCTATTCTTATGGTAAGTTCAACGAGACTTGGCAACCACTTTGACCACGTTCAAAATCTCAACAACTTTGAGCTTCTTCTCCAAGTCTTTGTTGCTTATAAAAATAAGAGCGAAGACTCATTCTCTTTAATGTTTTTAGAGAAAACAAATTCACTGCAACAATTTCTCTACTTTGTCAAGTATAAGAGTGTAGAGTATATATTAAAGTTCGTAGATTCTGTGGATTGATATACCATCGAAAGTCTTATCACACAGTTCTATCATGGGACTTGTTTATAAGTTTAATTTTTTGCTCTTCTTATAATCAAGTTTTTGCTTCTTGTTTGCTTTAACCTTCATTCGAGTTTATAGGTTTTATAGTCTCAACTCAATAAATCTACCCCTTCTAGAATTTAATCTATAAAGTTCGCATTAGGTTATAGCAATTTTCGAAACCTGCTTCATTAAAATCGAACATGTTTAAAATCGATCTCAATTTTGTTTTGTGTTTTTAGACTAACGTTTTCTACAAGTTTTTTAATTGTTTACGTAAACGGTATCTGCTATTCTTTTTGGTTTCAGCGGATCGTTTATTGTTTAAACTATCATTTTTAAAAAGCAGAAAATCATTAATGGTATTTGAAAATTTTTAAATAAATTCGGCAAATCATTATTTGATTTGATTAAAGATTATTAAAAAGGATTTGCAAGTTTAACACTCTGCGAATTTGTTTTTAACTCTGTGAATTATTATTCGATTTATTCCATTAACAAAATTTCCCATAATTATTTTCTGCAAATCGTTTTTGGCTTTATGTCATCAATTTTGATCATCGGTGAGTGTTGAAAACAAAGTAATCAAATATTTGATTTTGATATACTATATCGAAACTATCATGTAAAGTTGCAGACACTTATCTCTCAACTTTTGGTTTTGAATTTTTGACAAACATGTGATCAAGTAAAACGTATTGACGTTGTGTGACAAAAATGTGATCAAAGTCTGATTGGTTATGATTGTGGTTTGCATCAATTAAACCATTTTTGGTTTTATGGTGTGAGACAAATACTGGTATTGATTCTTTGATAAAAACGTTATCAAACAAGTAAAACGTGATCAAATATTAGTTTTGGTGTGTGCCAAATTGATTCTGGTTTTTAATCATTAACTAGAAAAATGTTAATCAATATATTGGTCTGAAGTTTTAATTATTTAAACCAGAGTTGCAAATTTCAAAATTCTGGAGATTGTTTATTTAATTTTTTAAGTATCACAAAAAATTTAAAATACGATTTGCAAATTTTATAAATTCTACGAATTGTTTTAAATAAATTTTACAAGTGATATTGTTCTGATAAAAGTTTGTTTACTATTTTCAGATGTATAGCAGTGACGACAAACTAAGACAGATTCACGACACACACAAGGAAGATTTGGTCCCTGAGAATACCGGTCTCCCTGTTGCTGGTTTACCCATTGATGGTTTACCTTTTGACGATGTGTCTGATGAGACGACATGTCGGAACTTGTTTGGACATGGTTTTTCTTTAGTCACAGGTCATAACCCTGTAGCGTAACTGGCTAATGTAACTATGTCAGTACCCGTGCTTCAAACAGCTCCAACAATGGGACCTTTGCCTAAGAAATTTGATGGCCAATGGTTCAAATCATAGCAGCTGAAGATGATTTGTTTACTGACAAATTTCCAGCTCGAGAAGAACAATATACTCAAGATGTGTGTTCAAGCTGTTTTTTGTAAGGGTGTAGACATCTTTGCTGCTGCTTCTACCTCTGATGTTGTTGCCTCTAATGCCGCAAATAATAATGTTGTTCCTAATAATGATGTGTTGCTTTGACTACTTCTAATGTAGTTTCTGATGTTTCAATAAATAAGAACGAATTTTCTTATTTTGTTGAGTCTTTTGATATTTGGCACAAACGATTAGATCATGTTACCTAAAAAACCATCACCTCAAGTTCAAAAATCAACTGAACCTCTAGGATTAATTCACACAGATTTGTGTGATTTAAAATTTTTTCCAATTAGAGGAGGCAAAAATTATTTTGTAACGTTCATTGATGATCACACAAAATAGTGTTATGTATATCTATCACATAGCAAAGATACAACCTTTGATAAATTCAAAGAATATAAACGAGAAGTTGAAAATCATATCAGCAACACTATTAAGATAGTCCGAAGTGATAGAGGAGGAGAATATGATGGACCTTTTAATGCATTTTACAAAGAAAATGACATCATACATCAGACAAAAGCTTCATATTCAAAAGAATCTAATGGAACCATCATATTCAAAAGAATCTAATGGAACAAAAGCTTCACTGTCTAACTTATAAGTTCAACAAGATGAACCTAGATGCAGCAAAAGAGCTCGTTAGGAAAAAATCTTACAGTGATAACTTTTTGATGATTTTTCTTTTAGAAAATAAACCAAGAAATTTCGCTGAAGCCATGTCTAAACCAGACGCTTCCTCTTGAAAAAAAGCTGACAATATTGAGATGGACTCTATTATGCAAAATCATACTTATGATTTAACCAATCTCTCTGAAGGGTTTAAAGCACTTTGATCTAAATGGATTTTCTAAACAAAGTTGAAAACTGATGGCTCAATAGACAAGTACAAGGCTATACTAGTTGCAAGAATTAAGACAAAAAGAAAGTATGGACTTCTTTGATACATATTCTCCGGTGACAAGAATAACCTCCATCAGAAGGCTGATATCAATTGCAACATTACGAGACTCGGAGATACATCAAATCGATGTAAAAACTTCTTTTCTAAACGGAGAACTAGAAGAGGAGATTTACATGAAACAACCTTAAGGGTTTGTTATTATAGGACAAGAACACAAAGTTTATCGACTTGTCAAGTCATTGAATGGTCTTAAACAAGCTCCAAAACAATGGCATGAAATTTTTTATTATGTAATGATGTCAAATGGTTTCAAAATAAATGAGTGTGATAAATGTATCTACATTAAACAAACTAAAAATGCATATGTATTTCTTTGTTTATATGTAGAGGACATGCTTATTCTTGGAAGCAATAAAGACATAATCCAACAAACTAAGTACTTACTCAATAGTAAGTTTGACAAGAAAGACATGGGTCTTGTTGGATTAAAATCACACAGACTTCTGAGGAAGTTATTCTATCTCAAGGTCATTATGCTGAAAAAATTCTTGAAAGATTGAAGAAATATACAAGTGGTACTGCAAAAATCCTTGTAGACTCTCACCTTAATTTGACCAAAAATTCAGGTGAAGCAGTTTCACAGGTAGAGTACACATGTGTAATAGGAAGTCTTGTGTACTTAACTTATTGTACTAGACCTGATCTAGCACATGTAGTAAATGTACTAAGTCATTACACAAGCAATCCAGGACATAAAAACTAGAAAGCCATAACTAGAGTACTGAATTACTTAGAGTATACAAAAATTTATGGGCTACACTATGGTAAAGAACCTAAAGTACTAGAAGGATACAAAAACGCTAACTGGATTTCCGATTCCAAAAACTCAAAATCCACAAGTGGATACGTCTTTACCCTAGGAGATGCATAAGTATCTTGGAAATCTTCCAAAAAAATTGTGTTAGCTCGATCCACCAAGGAGTCAGAGTTTATAGCATTAGATAAAGCAGCAGACGAAGTAGAATTGCTTCGAAATTTTTTGGAAAATATTCCTATGTGAGAGAAACATGTGTCATCAGTATGCATTCACTGTGATAATCAATCGTCTATAGCCCGAACACAAAATGATCTCTATAATGGCAAATCTCGTCATATAAGAAAACGACATAAAACCATTAGACACATGATATCAAGTGGTGTTATCACAATCGACTACATAAGGTTAGCTGATAATCTAGCTGATCCTTTTACTAAAGGACTCTGTCGAGATCAAGTAGTAAAATCATCAAGAGGAATGAGTTTAAAGCCTATGACCTAAGAAGATATCTGGTGGAACCCTACCTACATGACCGGAGATCCCAAGAATAAGGTTCAAAGGGACAACTAAATCGGATAATATCTTCAGAACGCACTGTGAGCATTCAAACTTTACCCAGTTCCTAAGATGATAAACAGTGCAACATGTAGAAAGTTGAAGATAAGTTCTAAACTTTTAATGATTTGAGTCCAAGAATTGGTTGATAAATGAAGTATTACAAGTTGTTTCTGTACATCCAAATCTTTGGCAAATCACCTAGTGAGTGTGAAATAAAGGTTGTTTCTAGGAGAGTGAAGGTAAGGCTATACTCTCCAAGTTTACTCATGAATTCCCAGGAAAAGTTCAAGGCCACAATGAACACAATAGAGAACTTAGTTCTACTAGAAAGTGAGTTGGGTTATATTTGTTGTCTAGGTTTACACAAAACTTCTAGGCGGTTCAAGACATCATATTTACCTCTTGGCCAAGTAAACCCGACATATATTAACAATGAGTAGTTCAAAGCTGAAAAATGATACTTACTCAGACACATCCCATTTTCGTCTACACTCTCGAAAGTACGTCAGACAGTAGAGTCTAGTGGATAAATCTAGTCAGTAGAGTCTATCGAGTCCATTAAGTTATATGTTTAGAGTCATTATATTCATGTGGGGGATTGTTGGGCCAACTTGTTTGTATCATTAAGCTAATTGGCTTATTGGATCAAATGTTGGCTTAAGTGAATGAGAAATATGATGGCTTATTGGATCAAATGTGGCCAGATTTCGTTTGAGCTCATTAAGAAACCCTAAAAGACTAACCTTATTAGTTTTGTTGCAAAAGCCAAACAACAGCCCCTATTCTTATGGTAAGCTCGAACGAGACTTGGCAACCACTTTGACCACGTTCAAAATCTCAATAACTTTGAGTTTCTTCTCCAAGTCTTTGTTGCTTATAAAAATAAGAGTGAAGACTCATTGTCTTTAACGTTTGTTAGAGAAAATAAATTCACTGCAACAATTCCTCTATCTTGGGACTCAAAAACGCAATCAACCAAGTACACCATGGACGTTCATTGAGTTAAGGTAACAAGACTTGTCTCAGCTATGTGAATTGTTACCTTTAGCTATTTGAAATCGTTTATAGGTTCAGTTTTGGCTCTTCTTATAATCTATTTTTTGCTTCTAGTTTTACTTTTACCTTCATTCGAGTTTATAGGTTCTACACTATGTTCAACATTGAATAAGATGATTGCACGTTTTTTGGTGGGGCTCTACACCACACCCATAAAAAAAATCATGAGTGCTTGGAACAAGAAGACCACTTCAAAAAGGGAAGCCGGAATGCGCTTCCGTGAGCTAATAGCATTTAGTCAAGCCTTCTTAGCCAATCGAGTGAGGAAAATATGTCAACGACCGGATAGTTTGTTTTACCGAGTTCTTAAATCACGGTATTTTCCAAGAGGAGACATGTTAGCAGCACCAAAAGGAGCACATTGTTCCTCTTGTTGACAATCTCTTCGGCATGGGTGTGAATGACTCAAACGTGGTATGACACGTTGACAAATTCACTAAACTTTTACCATTTTGGAAATTGTGGCGGCTCTGGAAAAGTCATAACACATTTGTTTACTCTCACACAAGCATTGATCCAATGGAGACAATAAGGCGTGCAAGATTTGATACAACGGAGTGGGTTAATGCTACAATACATTCAGATCAGATTTTTCAATAGTCGCGCCACACCCACCTAAAACATCACAATGGTCCAAACTCTAACCTGGATGGGTTAAATGTAACTACGATGCTTCGCATATCACGGGTTCAGCACCTTCCGGGTTAGGATAGTCGATCTAGGACTCTCAAGGCTAGTTACTTGTGATGGGATGGGGCAGTTTTAAGGCCGTTGTACAGTTGAAGAATCTGAGGCCAATTCCTTACTTTGGGGAATGCAGTGTACATGGGCTCATGGTTTTCGTCATGTTATTATCGAAGACAATAACCAAATCCTTAATACGAAGCTTAATGGTAATGCGGTTAATCTCCGTTTACAGCCATATCTGATTACTATCCGCAGTTGGATACAAATATTTGAGTCAATTCAGTTCCAATATCAGCCTCCAGACCAAAATACTTGTGCTGATTGTTTAGCTAGAAGTAGTCTCCGACTTGCGAAGAATTGTTGGCGCTTGTTTCAACATTGTCCTACATTTTAAAGAACATTTGTAATTGGGGATGATACAAGTTAATCAATAAAATTTGCTGTTTAAAAAAATATTATTGTTAGAAATTTTTTATTTTATTTTGTTAAAGATATTGTTTTTTTTTGTCAACATTGGACCACAAATGGCCGGCCCATTAGCCAAATTCTTGCAAATGCAAGTGGGGGGACTCGATCCCAGGATATGCAAGTGCGCATGCTTCTTGTGGATTTACCACCTGCCACTAGGCTAAATGCCACTTGCGTTAAAGATATTGTTTAAAAAATGATGAAAATATATTCACTAATTTTTTGAGAAAATGTAATATTTCTTCAGCTAACTTGAAAAAAAATTATTTTCAGTAAAAGATTCACTAAAAACATTTGGTTGGCACATGGTAAAATCATCATAGAAATGATGTTGTACAAACCATAAAATTCTTCACTCATATTTTATTTTTAAAAGCACTTAATTGGTTGACAAAAAAAAGCACTTAATTGAAACAAATAAAATACAATCCAAGTCACTAAATTAAAACCAACACATTTACACCCAAAAAACAAATTTAACAAAATTTTAAAACTATTTTAAAATCCAATTGCAAAGGAATAACTGCATCTTCGATTAAATATAACTGAAACTGATTCATAAAAATAAACAAATTAAGTATCAAACTACTTATTGTAAAACTAAATTATTCATTTCATTGACGTTTTAGCGTCATTGCATTCCAATATATCATCACTCTAAATATATATTATTTTCCTCCTTTGATTTCAGTATTTTCTAAACTTTTTGAGTAATATCACTGTAACATCAATTTTACTAGAGTTGTTTTTTAGAAAATAATACTACAGCTTAGCGCGGGTATTTATCTAGTCGCAGTTAACTTACAAAATATTATATATAATGTTTTTTTATCAAATGAGAATGGCGTACTTATAAAAACCTTTCTGAAATCCTATTAAAGAGATAATTTTTGTGTTGATCAACTTATCTAATTACTGTTCTTGAGGCACACCCAACTTTTATCAATGTCAATATATTTCTCATCTTCTTAGCTTTGTTATCCAGTAGAAAAGGACATAACTCTCTACAGTTGGAATTCTTATCCCCTTTGATAATATCTTTGATGAAATAAAAAAAGACACTGAGAATTTTGTGTCTTTTTTTCCCAATATCTCATGAACGGTTGAAACAATTTCAATGAGCTCAAAAGTGTATTGGAGTTGATTCCATTTTAAATTTTTACTATTTAACTTGATGATATTACTTATTACTTAAGTTGGTCAACACAAAAGTTATCTCTTCAGTAAGACTTCATAAAAGCTTTTATATACAAGATATGCTAGCCAGTCTCATTTGCTAAAAGAAATTAAAATATAATATTTTATAAGTTAACAATGACTAGGTAAATATTTGAGTTAGAGTAAAAGATTTTGGAAATATTGAAATCAAGGAGAAAAACAATATAGACATTTAGAGTGATGATATATTGGAATGCAATGACGTTAAAACGTTAATTTATACTAATAAAAGGAAGGTTTTGAGATCTCTTAAGCCATCCAACTCATATTTCTCAAACTCCTATATTGTTGTCACATCAGCTTATGTTTTAGAAATAATTTTTTTAAAAAAAAACTAAAAACAATTATTTGCTTAATCACATTACTTGCTTTTAAATTAGACATTAACTCATCACAACCCACTTTGTAATTATTCCCCATCCGGTTTGGAAACGACACAATCTCTAATTATTATAAAAGCCAAATATGTTATATAAAACATTTTATTCGTTATATTTTATATAAAATATCTATTTTATATCCTTGTTCTCTTTCATATAGTTATATTATTCAAAACACCAATATATAAAATATTTGATATAAATACCAATCTATGGAATGCCTATTTAATATATGATTCATGTGTAATATAAATAATGTGTCAATTAAATTAAATAATCTTGTGGCTATTCTGTTGATTAGAAGTCATGTATAATATATAATTTTTACTGTAGAATAAAGACTTTGGCACTTGTTTCTCTTCCACATGAGAAATCAATGCATTTCTTTGATTTTTTTTTATTTGACTAATGGAGGTTTAAAGGAGCAGAATTATCTCTTTGCATTAGTAAATTAGTAACATTTAGTAACGTTTTCAAGAAAACCGGAGATATCAATGTCATAGTTGATTCATATTCCCCCCTTTATCACATTACTTACTTTTAAATTAGACATTAACGCATCACATCCCACTTTGTAATTACTCACCAAAGCCCACTATCTCACATTAAATTACATTTTCGTATATAAATATTAGTCCCTTGCCTCAGTTTCCCAAACTATTCGAGAGATAACAAACCACCATATTAACGCCTTCATCTCCACTTACCCAAAGATGACACCACAAATTACCGTCCCCTCTTCCAAATCATTCACTTTTGATATCCTTGATGAAATAGACGGTCAATTCTGCAGTGAAGAGATCATTGCACGACTCCTGCATCATTGAGAAGCTAGGAATTTCAAAAAGAGCAATATTCTAATGGGCATTAAACTCCTCCTCTTGGATTTCAAGGTACATTGAAATCTATTTCTTCTAAATATTATTTAGAGTTTTATAGGATTTGAATAATAGATCGAAGTTTTTTGATATTACTGTTAACAAAAGATAATGTTTGATGAAGATATTTGAAACTAATCTAGATCTTAATTATACATTTTATTTTAGCTAATGGAATATGAGTTAAAAATAATATGTATATATATATATATTGATTTGTTATTATTACTAAACAAAAATGTAAATGCATATTATTATTCTCTAACCATATAAGTGAATTACTTAAACGTATGATTTAAATATTAAGTTACAACTTCACGGAATTTTTTTCTTAAAAATTTCTTAAAAACATTTTTACATTGACATATCATTCAATTTTTTTGTGCTAATGTTTCAGATAATTTTTTATATTAAAATTATTATTATCTTTATACTGTTAAACAACTACGCTACAATAAATATATTATTTGATATATGAATACCACCAAAGCAAAAAAACTATTAAAATGACATTGAAAATAGAATACGATAGTATGCATTTTTACATTGACATGTCATTTAATTTTTTTGTGCTGAAGCTTCAAAATTTTTTTATTACATGATCTTTATTACATGTATTGTTGTCCAGCAATACATGTAATAAAGACCAAAATTCGGAAGTTCGAAACACTATTACTCATTCAGTAAAAAAAAAACTTAGAAACAAGACCACGTCTAACGTGACGGATAAAAGAGATAACCCACAGTGATGAGAAGATCATGCTTTCGCTGGGACTTCTTTGTTAAGATCTGTGGATTAGATAAGCGAGAGAAATGAGAAAGAATCTGTGGATTAGATAAGCGAGAGAAATGAGAAAGAAGAAGACTTTACTGGTTTTGTATCCAATTACTCTTGGGGTTTATACATTTTGGTTTAACCAAATATATATATATATATATATATATATATTATATAATTGATGGGCTTGAAATATGACTGAAGTTGAACAGAATATTAGTGAATGAATTAGAAGATTTATGGAGTTCTTATTGTTGTATTTATAATGGCTTATATGTTTGCTTTTGTTATAACTCAAAAAATTAAAACACCATTAAAAACCGAATATCTAATTAGCACAATCTACGAGAGTGATTAAAGAAACACAATATTGTTGTTGTTTGAAATTTTATGCTTGTAGACTACTCAAATTGGGGGATCTAGAGCCTCTAGTGTGAAAAGTACTTCATTCAATTTCAATCCCTTTCATATACATTT
>JAKUCM010005756.1:0-25356 GCA_023374145.1 Lepidium sativum
GAGAGAGAGAGAGTATTTTTATATATATATATATTAAGATATCTTTTGTTATAAATATTTTTATTTGCCACAAAATATTAATCTATATTCATAAGCCTTACATAAAAATGGCTATAATAATTATTTTTATTTATAATTATAATATCTTATTATATAAAGTTGATTTTTAAAATTTTGTAATCCACAAGATTCTTCCACATGTAAATTCAATTATTCAAAAATTTTAGTATTCTATTATATAAAGTAATGTTATAAAAATTAGTAATCAACATGAGTCTGAAATACTATCATATTATATAAAGTTGGGTAAATTCAACAAATCAAAATTTTTAGTATCTTATTATATAAAGTTGGGTTTCAAAAATTAGTAATCAACATGATTCTGAAATACTACTCTATTATATAAAACTGAGTTTTAAAAGTTAGTAATCAACGGATTTTTTCCACATATTAAATCAAATGTTTCAAAGTTTTGTAATATCCTATTATATAATATGGATTTCAAAAGTTAGTAATTTACAGAATTATTGTACATATCATATTCAACTATTATATATAGTAATCAGCATGATTTTGAAACACTACTCCATTATATAAAGTTGAGATTTTAATGTTAGTAATCAGCGAAATTTTTTCACATGTTAAATCAAACGTTTCAAAATTTTGCAATATCCTATTATATGAAATTGGATTTTAAAAGTTAGTAATTTACGAAATTATTCTACATATCATATCCAACTATTCAAATTTGTGCACTCTCCATTTTTTTAAAGTTGGATTTCAAAAATTAGTAATCAATAAAATTCTTAAATATGATATATATATATATATATACCAAATTTTTTTATAAAACTTGTACATCGCATCGCACAGGTCAATATCCATTCTATATAATGTTTCACAATGAGCAATACAAAGACCGTGAGAAATTTTCTTCAATTTATGGAATAATTTTCTATTGAGGTGATATTTTGATTAGATTAAGTCTTGTTGTCCTGGAACTGAACGAGTGGATGGTGTTGGGAGACTTTTCGATCTGTTTATTTTATTTTATTTTGAATAAATTACTTAAATGGTGCACGAAAATATGTTAATTATTGAAAAGGTAAATAGTCGATCAAATCCCAAACATGTCAAAATAGGTAGATTACATATTCAACTCACTCAACTTTAAATTAATCATTAAATTTTTAGTTGACTTTCAAAATAAACTTTCAGATTTTTTTTGTTAACTATTTTGTTTTACTCCATTGTTAAATAAACTAACATAAAATTTACTCAGTTAATATCTATTAGTTAACTCACCCTTAATTAAACCGTCTGTTTTTGACTAGAAAAAAACAAAAAAAAAAGTCATTTTCGTTGATCGTCTTCTTCACTGAAAATGAAAAAACAAAAAGTCATATTCGCTTAATCATCTTCTTCACCGAGCCGATTCACGGAAAAAAACAAAAATGGAAAATCAGAGGAAAATGATTAGAAATCTCTGGATCGAGAACATAAATCGGATTTAAAACACCATTATATCTTTATTGTAATACAATCAATTAAGTCGTCTCTTAAATCTCCAAATATATATTCTTTTTTGTGATTTTTCGATCGATTAGAAATCGACAAATCAAAAAGAAAAAGTAAGTGGACCTAACTCATCAAATCATAAACCAGTAGATTTTTTACACTTTATCTTCATTTAGTTCCACAGTTCTAAATAGATCATCCACTCTCCTTTCTAAATCCTTTTGTTTAATCCTTGGATTTGCTTTTTGCTTTATTGGATTTATCACTTTCCAGTAGGTATGGACATAAAATCCGAAACTCGAAAATCCGAACCAAAACCGACCTGAAGAAAAGGAACCGAACCCAAACCGAATCCAAAAAAAATGTCCTAATGAGTCAAATATTTATATACCCGAAAAACCGAACTCAAACTGGAACCGAATTAAGAAACGAACGGATACCCGGAATATTTTTGTTAAATTTAAACATTTATAAACTTAAGTCTATTAAATATTTACTTATTTAAAGTTTTAATATAGATTTATATATAAATACCTGAACCCTAACTCGATCTATACCTGAAGCAAATTCGACCCGAAATATAGAAATACCCGAATGGATCCTAAATCAATAAAACCGAAAACCCAAAAATCCCGAATCCGAACCCAAACCCAAACGAATACCCAAATGCCTAGACCGACTTCCCAAAATGTCTTTTTATTTATCGATTCCATTTTCTATATATACAATTTGATTCTTAGTTGAAATAGTGGATCCACATTCAAAAGAATTGTGATATTCTTAATTTAGTTTAGAAATAATTGCTCAAATAGAGCAAAATTATAGTGTAATTACTAAAATAGTTTTTGTAAATAAATAAAAAAGCGTCAAGGGTGTAATTACGATTACACCCTTGAAACAAAAACTGTTTTTTATTCTATTTTCTTCTTCTTCTCTAGTTAATTTCACAAAAAAAGACCTATACTGTAAACCGTCGTCGTTAACCTCTCTTTCTACTCTTCCTTGTCTAACTGAAAGTGTTCTTCATTGGCATACTCGTTGTTTTTCATACTCGTTGTCTTCTTCGTCATCTTGTTCTTCGTATGCGTCGTCTTCATTGTCCTGTTGTGAATTTATCAAAGGTAAGTTTCTTCTTTTCTTATTTTTTGTGAGGGCATTTGGGTTTAGGGTTAACTTAGACACTGGTTTTGTCGATTTCGTGACATTTGGATCTCTTGATTTTGTGACATTTAGATTCCTCGACTTTGCGACATTTGGGTTTATGTTCTTTATCTTCTTCGTAATTAGTTGTGAGGGTAAGGGTGAAGGAGATATATGATTACTATAATAGAGCTAGTATGACGTTTAGTAGGGTTAGAGCGTAGTGTGGTATAGTTTGGATCCGTGAAGTAGAGTTAGGTTGTAGAGTGATAGAGTTGGATTACTCCACGTGTACTGGTAGTCAGATGTTTGGTAGAGTTAGAGTGTAGTATGGTATAGTTGTCTTGTCGTGTGGTAGAGTTAGGTCGTAGTGTGTTGCAGTGTTGGATCCCGTGTAGTATAGTTAGTCATATGGTATGGTAGAGTTAGATTGTAGTATGGTATAGTTGTCTTGTCGTGTGGTAGAGTTAGGTGTAGTGTGTGGTAGAGTTGGATTCCGTGTAGTAGAGTTAGTGATACGGTATGGTAGAGTTAGATTGTAATATGGTATAGTTGCCTTATAGTGTGGAAGAGTTAGGTTGTAGTGTATAGTAGAGTTAGGTTGTAGTGTGGTAGAATTAGATTGTAGTGTGTGGTAGAGTTAGGTTGTAGTGTGGTAGAGTTAGGTTGTAGTGTGTGGTAGAGTTGGATTCCGTGTAGTAGAGTTACTGATATGGTATGGTAGAGTTAGATTGTAGTATGGTATAGTATAGTTGTCTTATAGTGTGGTAGAGTTAGATCGTAGTATGGTATAGTTTTCTTGAAGTTTGGTAGAGTTAGGTTGTAGGTTGGTAGAGTTAGATTGTAAGATTGTAGAGTTGGCTTGTAGGACGGAGTACCGGTGATGAAGAATCGAAGCATCAACCACTTATGCAATCTTAAAAACATCAGTAATATGATAAAGGATATTGGTGAGGATGCATACGTAGACATAAAGGAGAACACTTGCGTAGGCGTTTTTTTGAAGCTAGCAGACTTCGACTACAACTTTATAGGGAGGCATATACAGTACTTGTTGATGAATCAACTAGTAACTAAGAAGATGTATGAGATTTGGGTGCTGTTTGGGTCTCGGTCTACGAGGTTTTCTCTGCACGAGTTTGTGGAAATAACGCAGCTTAATTGCAGTAATTTCGAGAAAGCTTCTATTGTGGCAAATGAATCCCACATAAAACTTTGGGAAGATATTGGTTTGGGGTTGGTGAAGGCCCTAAACGGGTAGAGTTGAAAGATCTCTTGGG
Organism: Lepidium sativum; assembly: GCA_023374145.1. Classification (NCBI taxonomy): domain Eukaryota; kingdom Viridiplantae; phylum Streptophyta; class Magnoliopsida; order Brassicales; family Brassicaceae; genus Lepidium; species Lepidium sativum. The sequence continues at coordinate 3,939 of JAKUCM010005756.1, forward strand.
GAGATGTAGAGGGTGGTCTTTCGAGAAGAGGAAGATGGTGGGTTTGCTAGTGGTTTTGAATGTAGGAATTTATGGTTCCCACGCAAATAGTAGGATCATTTTTAGTCCTGCAAAGTTGGTCGCAAATCCTGAGATGTTCGAGAGGCATCTAGGGGAAGAGTGGCGTTTGTAGAACTGATCAAATCGATCAAAGTTGCAGGTTGCAAAAAGGCCATTATTTACACTATACACGGGTTTGTGAACGCACTTCTGATATGGGCATTTGAGTACATCCCCATACTTGCTGAAAAATTTGGGGAGCAAAGAGTACGTGACGTCCCCATTTTACGATGGAGACCAATTAAAACACAAATCATTGAGCCCGAGGACATGGTGAAGTTGGATATAGAAAACATAGAAAGGTAAATTGCTTATGTGGTAGAGTTGGTATAGGTGAATTGTAGAGTTCATATTCGAGTATAGTAGAGTTCATATTCGAGTATAATAAAGTTCATATTCGTGTGTAGTAGAGTTCATATTCGAGTATAGTAGAGTTCATATTCGAGTATATAGTGTAGTTAGATTTAACTTTGTAGAGTTGCATCCTGTGTAGTAGTGTTAATCTGACGTTTGGTAGAGTTAGGTTGTAGAGTGGAAGAGTTGAGTTGCTTATGTGGTAGAGTTGGTATAGGTGAATTATTGAGTTCATTCGTGTATAATAATAAATTGCAACTTCTCTCGTCTACCATGTACGTCTTAAGCATCTGGCTACACAGCCTCTGGAGGTATTTCCTCTATGGCCAAACGATATTGAAGATCCCAAAGTGGACACCATACTTGAGACATATTTGCCTCCCGGCTAGATGAATCCGCTTCGGACGTAAGGAATAAGAGGAAGACAAATGCTTATGTCCAGGAGAGGATGAGCAAGCGTACTGGTAGTTTAAAACAGCAGGTGAAGAAAGGGGTACAAGAAAACAAACAGAAGGATGACTCCAAGAAAGAAGAGAAAAAACGCAAGAAATAAGAGAAAATTCGGATTAGGATGGATAACTCCACTACCATAGAGGATGTAGTGAGAATCGTTAAAAAGAAAAAGCAGAAGGCAGAGGAGTCGAGGTGCATTGCTTGACACTCTTAGAGATATGACCAGAGCCTTCGAAGGGATGAGACACGATCAGAACGTGTTTCTCGAACATATATATCGTCTTGAGGAGAGTAGGCTAGATGCGAGGGCAGAGACCACAATGCTTGTTGAACGCGTGAATAGGCTGGAGCATAACACCTCAGACAATACAGCCATGCTTGAGCGGATAGTTAGGCTGGAGGAGACGAGGGTGCAACCACAATTTTTTAGCCTGGAGAACAAGCATGAGAATGCGGATGAGGGTGGAGATCAGACAACTCCACTACATCGTCCTCAGGAAGATGTGAATGGCGAACACGTGAACTGCGAAGATGACGTAGAAGGCGAAACAAACAGTACTCACATATCCCCTAATAATAAGGGACTGAAATCGGTACGTAAGACTCTTTTTTAATGAGACTTACTCTGGTTGATTTATACTAGGTACCAACAAACATTACATACATTTACATTCATATTTGTACGAACATAAACATAATGTTGTGGAGTTGTTAATATTGGTAGAGCTTATATATAGTTTGGTCGATTTCTGTTTAACTGTACTTTTTAATTATTGTGTTCGAAATAACTCTAACATGAAGCTAACATGTTATTAGAGTTTCTCTTTGCAGAATACTATTTGGGCCAACTCCACATCTTGTGGACTCAAAATCGAAGAAAACACCAACTGAAGGTTCAAGTGTAGTGCGTAATAAAATTACACCAACAAATGTGGATGCTCACCTTGATGACACCCAAGTGACCCCAGCCACCACTAAACATACCATCCCACTGGACCAGGTAAACCCGTTAAAAATAAATCTTAGTGGTAAAGGTGATGGTTATGTTAAATAGAGTTGACATTTTTGTAGAATAAATGGGTTATCTAGAGTCAGGAGACATCTGACCCTCTCAGCCCGTCATCACGGGTTGTTAGGAATCCAGAAGAACTGTCAAAAGAAGAACCACCTTACGATGTGGATAAAATTAAACTAGGAATGTCACAGTTTGGCATCATAAACCTGGTGGATACTCCAGAAAAGGGTAAACAAACAAAAGAGGAGGTATTATGTATGGAAGACGTGTTACCGAAAGCGGCTCGGATAGTATTACTCGCTAAGAACTAGGTACAGTTCATATTATGTTATAGTAGAGTTCATATTCGAGTATAGTAGAGTTCATATTGGAGTTATACTCTAACGTTTGGTAAAGTTAGGTTGTAGTGTGATAAAGTTAGTCTGACGCTTAGTAGAGTTAGGTAGTAGAGTGGAAGAGTTGAGTTGTTGTATGATAAAGTTAGTATGACGTTTAGTAGAGTTAGATTGTAGAGTGGAAGAGTTGAGTTGTTGTGTGATAGAGTTAGTTTGACGTTTAGTAGAGTTAGGTTGTAGAGGGGACGAGTTAGGTTGTAATTTGATAGAGATAGTCAGACGTTTGGTAGAGTTAGATTGTAGAGTGGAAGAGTTGAGTTGTTGTGCGATAGAGTTAGTCTGACGTTTGGTAGAGTTAGATTGTAGAGTGGAAGAGTTGAGTTGTTGTGTGATAGAGTTAGTCTGACGTTTGGTAGAGTTAGATTATAGTGTGATAGAGTTGAGTTGTTGTGTGATTGAGTTAGTCTGACATTTGGTAGAATTAGTCTAACATTTGGTAGAGTTAGGTTGTAGAGTGTAAGAGTTAGGTTTTAGTGTGATAGAGTTAGTCTGACGTTTGGTAGAGTTAGATTATAGTGTGATAGAGTTGAGTTGTTGTGTTATTGAGTTAGTCTGACGTTTGATAGAGTGGAAGAGTTAGGTTGTAGTGTGATAGAGTTAGTTGACGTTTGGTAGAGTTAGATTATAGTGTGATAGAGTTGAGTTGTTGTGTGATAGAGTTAGTCTAACGTTTGGTAGAGTTATATTATAATGTGATAGAGTTGAGTGGTAAAGTGATAGAGTTAGTCTAACATTTGGTAGAGTTAGTTTGTAGAGTAGTTACGTGAAAGAGTTAGTTTGTTTGGTAGAGTTCCTTTTATCTTATAGTAGAGTTCTTTAACTGTTCTTCTTACATGTACCCCCTTTCGAAAGCTGTTCCATTGTTAAGCGGATTCATAAGAATGTTGTTCATTCTTGGAGTGTTTATGATCCTTTTGGTCCGATTTCAAAAATAAAAGTATTTCGGTTACGCGACTACGTCAAGCGTCAATTGTAAGTACCTTTTTGAATGTGATGTGAGGTTGCATACGAATTCATCGATTATTTACAAATGTCTTAAATTCTGTAGAGACCTTACGATCAACAGGAACCCGAGTCCAAATGGGGATTTCTTTCTTCGCTTGATCGCCCCAAAAGAGAAATGGCATGTCCATCGGTATGGCTGGCTACACGATTGCGTAAGTTTAGGTATTTTGATGTAAAGTTTTCAGTAGTAGAGTTCATTTCCACCTACTAATACAATTTTCTTCTTACAGCATATTGGCTCAGGGATGAATCTCTTTCGGAAAAGATCATTGCAAACTCCAAGCCCATTCAATAGTAATAGGATAGCTTTCCTGGAGCCACTATTTTGTGGTTTATGGTGTTACACATACAGAAGAGATTACCTGGGAAAGGAGGATAAATTTATGTGGCCTGGTGGGTTTAAAGATATATTAGACGGCATTGTACCCACATTTTGTGCCACTAATAGGCAGTGGGTGAAGACGTTGACACTATCTACATCCCTCATAATTATGACAGCATCCACTAGGTGGCCGTCGAAGCTTATCTGAACGAAAGGAAGATTCGCATATACGATCCCGACCCATCTTGCACTACCCCTGCTAAGCTTCTAGAGTCATGTAAGTAAGTTACTCTACAGAAATTCAGTATAGTAAAGTTCATATACTGAAATGTCATTTGGTAGAGTTGGATTGCAGTATGATAGAGTTTGATTGAATTTTAGTAGAGTTGAATTGCGATAGGGTAGAGTTGAAGTGTCGTGTGGTATAATTAGATTGAATTTTGGTAGAGTTTGATTGTGATAGTGTAAAGTTGTAGTATCGTGTGGTAGAGTTAGATTGATTTTTGGTAGAGTTGGATTTCGATAGTGTAAAATTGCAGTGTCGTGTGGTAGAGTTAGATTGAATATTAGTAGAGTTGAATTTCGGTAGGGTAGAGTTGACGTGTCGTGTGGTACAGTTAGATTGAATTTTGGTAGAGTTGTATTGTGATACTGTAAAGTTGTAGTGTCGTGTGGTAGAGTTAGATTGATTTTTGGTAGAGTTCGATTGCGATAGTGTAAAGTTGCAGTGTCGTGTGGTAGAGTTAGATTGAATTTAATTGGAGTTGGATTGCAATAGGGTAGAGTTGAATGATCGTGTGGTAGAGTTACATGTGCATTGGATTGCATTTACATGGTTCTCATTTATTGTAGGGCATACGCCGTTATGATTCCGAAGATGATAAAGGTATTTTCACCCAAGGAGATGCGACAACACATTAGCGCGGCTCAATATAAGATAGTGTGTGTGACTAAGGGCGTACCACGTAATAGACGTCAGGCGACTGTGGCGTCTACGTTATGAAAATGATCGAGTGTCTGGCCATCGGATGCAACTTCGAAGGTCTTTCAGGTGAATACGCCAGCTTCTTTAGGCTGAAATACGCCATTGATTTCCAAGATGAACTTCCTATAGAATCGGAAATTCTTCGGCTGATAAAGACAATTCAACCGAGTTTGATAAGAACATCCTCATCACGGCATCCCAAGACCTAATGTTGGATTGGTAGATTTGTATATTATGTGCATAGTCTTAGAGTAGTATATATTTGTATATTCTTAGCGTAGTAGATCTCTGTATACTCGTCCGTGAATATGATGGAAAACTAATTTAGTATCATATTATTCGAAACCATATGGACAACTAACTCTACCACAAAAGATAGAGTTCATTTATTATAGTGTTCACCCACGTTTTGTAGACACGATCTACGTAGAAGTTTTAAACAGTTAACAACTTCTACTAGCCATGGAAGTTAATAATGTATAATATTGGACACGATCTCCTAGATTTATTCATTATAACGAGTGGACTAAAAAGAAAAAAGGGAAACTGAAGAGTCTAATCGTTATTTCCAATCGTTATAAATTAAAAACTTCTTCGAAACTCTCCATCTTGACTTTTCAACAAGACGTTCCATTTTCACCTCTAAAAAAGTTTCAATCTTTCAAAACAAACCATTTCAAACATTCTAAAACATTTCAAACATACGTTTCAAAGGTAACACTTTATTGATGTTTATTTGTATATCTTGATGCTTGTGAGCAACGTTTGTATATGTTGAAGCTTTTTTTTTCTTTTGCATAGATGGATCCACCAAAAAAGAGCAACATTGTTCGCAAGGCACATATAATGGACTTACCAACCACTGCTTTGACGAGCATCATAGCTAGATGTGATGCGGAAGGACTCGATGAGATTTACAATATCAGGCTTGTTTCGAAAAAATTTAAAGAGCTATGCGATGACAATAAAGTTCTCAACAATATAGATATTCATCATGTTCCATTACATCCCACCTTCACAAGTAGGACTCTTTTCAACAATTTCCTTTATAGGTTACGCATTGCCGGTAATGTGGAAGCAACATACCGATGTGGTATGATTGAGTATTTTGGCAATTTGAATCATGATGGTGGTTTGGAGTTGCTGTTAAGAGCATATAATGGTGGCCATGAAGAGGCCACACTGCTTTACGGATTTCTGCTAGTCTCTTTAGGTGATGGCAGAGGGCAGAAAGGTTACGAAGTACTACAAGCTCTACTGCAAGAAACGGTTGCTGAGACATTGGAATACATAAACCACCTCCAGAACAGAATCTTTCATCACCCAGGGTTGATCAGTTGGCGAGGAGAGCAGCAATTGCTTCTTCTCGAATTAACATATGAACCAGAAGGGTGTACTTGCAGAGGAGAATTCCTACAGTCTCTTCCTTTCTTTGAAGGATTCGATGTCGACGATCTTGATACACCTATTGCCGGTGCTTGTGAAGTATGCATTTGGCATTACCAATTCAAAAATATTTTCCCACACCATTAGTGGTTCTCTTTTTTATGTAAATCTCTTCCGTTTTTGGTTATTTTGTACAATTATCTATTTATTTTGATCTCCTCGTTTTTAGTTATAATTGAAAATCCCTTTCCTTTTCCTTTTCGGTTCTTTGTACCATACAAGAACTAACTCTACCAAGCAAAACACCATATGTGGTCTAACTTTACCATGGAATATATAACTCTACCAAACTACAAGACAAGTATATGACACTACAATCTAACTCTACCAAACTACAAGACAACTCTATCAAACGTTAGTCTAACTCTATCACACGGATTCCAACTCTATCACACTACAATCCAACTCTACTAACCTACAAGACAACTCAACCAAACGTTAGTCTAACTCTATAATACGGATTCCAACTCTATCCCACTACAATCCAATTCTACCAAACGTCAGTCTAACTCTACCAAGCGAAACACCATACGTGGTCTAACTATACCATTGAATATATAACTCTACAAAACTACAGTTTGGTGGAGTTATATTGATAACAATTTGTAGTTCATTTACATTGTGTGACACTAATAAAGAATGGATGATAGACGTGGACACGATCTACGTATTTACAACTTCCACTGGACTTGGAAGTTAATAAATATTGGACATGATCTCCAAGATTTACTCATTACTAGGAATAAACTACAAAGTAAGGGGAAACTGAAGAGTCAAATCGTTATAACTTAAAACAAAGGTAATACTTTTCAAAAGCTTTCAATTTTGCAAAAACTTCTATCTTTTCTTTTGGACAGATGGACTCACCAAAAACAAGCAACATTGTTCGCAAGGCACATATCATGGACTTACCGAACACTGCTTTGTTGAACATCCTAGCTAGATGTGAAGTGGAAGGACTTGATGAGATTTACAATATCAGGCTCTTGTCGAAGGATTTCAAAGAGCTATGTGATGACGATGAAGTGCTCAGGAATATAGATATATGTTACATTCCATACTATCCCGATGAACAAAGTACGTCTCTTTTCAACAATTTCCATACTAGGTTATGCAATGCCGGTAATGTGGAAGCTTTACCGATGTGGTATGACCGAGTTCTTTGTCAATGGAAATCGTGATGTTGGTTTGGAAATGCTGCAAAGAGCATGTAATGGTTACAGTGAAGAGGCCACACTTCTTTATGGATATATGTTAGTCTATTTAGGAGTTGACAGAAGACAATAAGGTTATGAAGTCTTAAAACCTCTACTACAGGAAACAGTTGGTGATACAATGGAATACGTAAACCACCTCCGGAACAGAATCTTTTGCTTCCCAGGCTCCCTCAGTAGGTGAGGAGAGGAGCAATTGCTAAATCTCGGAATGACATATGATCGAGAAGGATGTACTTGCAGAGGTGAACTCCTAGAGGTTCTCCGGTTCTTAGAACGATTCAATGCCGAAGACTTTGATGAACCTTGGCCGATGATGCATGTGTAGTATGCATTTGGCATTACACAATGTTCAATTACTTCTTCTGTTTCCTTTAGTTAATGTATTTTCATTTCCTTTTCCAGTTATATTGAACATTTTTATCCCTTTTGAATGCTTTTTTAAACAATTATTAATAATTTCGGTTATTTTGAACTATTAACGCAACCATAAACACCTACAATATTCGACAATACAAGACCCGACGTAGTCTAACTCTAACAAACTACAAGACAAGTATATGACACTACAATCTAACTCTAACAAACTACAAGACAACTCTATCAAACGTCTGTCTAACTCTATCACACAGATTCCAACTCTATCACACTTCAATTCAACTCTACCAACCTACAAGCCAAGTCTATCAAACGTCAGTCTAACTATATCCACGATTTCTTTGGCCTCCCTGGTTGTTGACACACGTTCGGTGGATTACACAGCTTACGACTCACATCCAACGGAACGGGAAGTGCAGCATCTCTAGGAAATATACTACCACAGTATGCGTTGTACAGGAAGGTCATGTGATAGTATGGATGGGTAAGTTCGATTGTCGTCCTTTTCTTTGCCTCAACAATGGTAATGACATGCACACAAGGAATTTTTTTGACGTCATACCGCTTGCAGGAACACGTCTACCTTTAGGAGCTTCTCAACAGATGTTAAAACAGTAGACGTTAGGGTGGCCTTCGTCTTCCTCTTCGCGAACCACCGTGTTAACATGGACCTAATTGCATCTACAAGCTGCACAATGGGAAAAGTTCTTGCCTCTGATAACACATGGTTTATTTATTCTGCAATGTTCCATGTTGTGAAATTGTATCTTTTTCCGGGAAAGTAAACTCGACTCCACAACCGCACGTCAGCTTTTATCAAGTACGCATGAAGCTTTGGATCTAACGCCTGAATATGAGCAAGTATAGCTTTGAACTCTTTGACCCTAAAAGCAGTGGCAGCTTTTTTGAACAACTTAAAGGGCTCGCCACCTCTAAATTTCGACAAAATGTTCTTACGTAGGTGGTAGTGCAAATACCCCGATAAGAAAGTGGGTACACGTTCTTTATTTCTTTAGCAATGGATTTGTGTCTATCTGATATGATGGCTAGTTCTCTGTCATCAGGGATCACATGGTTGAGCTGTCTAGAAAACCATTCCCAAGATTTGTCATTCTCGGTATGAACCACACTGAAAGCCATAGGAAATATGTTGAAGTTTTCGTCTTGCATGGTAGCATTTAGTAGAGTTCCTTTATACTTACCTAGCAAAAAATTACCATCAAGAACAACAACCTTTCTCATGTAGGCAAAACCCCGAATACTTGCATCGAAGGTGATGAATAGGAACTTAAACTTGTCTTTGCCTGTCTACATCGAGCTTTATTACGGTTCCGGAATTCGCTCTTCTAATACCAAAAAAGTACGAAGAAAATTCTTGGAAACTACTTTCCAAACTAATGGTAACTAGGGCTCATGCTTGGCTTAGGGTACGGTGTGATTTCCAGTACTTCATCTACACGGTAAATGAACTCTACCAACGGTCAGATAAACGAATCCAACTCTGCAACACCGTATCTAACTATACTAAACGTCAATCCAACTCTAATACACTGAATCCAATTCTGCCACATCACAATCTAACTTTGTACTACGAAAATTAACTCTAACATGGCGTAAAATTAAGTTTGTACCTTTACACCGAATCGTTTGCTCATTGAATCAACAACATGTTGCGGGAGAGCAGAAGGCCCGATTCCACCTACGAATTTCAGGTATAACCTTCCAAAGACTTTCGTAGACGCTTGTCGTGCACGACCTGATCTCTCTGTAAGAGAACAACTATGTTCTCCCCTATACTTCCGGACAAGAAACATCCACCCTCGTCGACAGGTGAAGCTCGCACTCTCCAATGATAGTTTGGTACCCAACATTTCACATCCAACACTGTCTTCGATGACGCAACAACATTGAAGTCAAACCTCTGTAAGATAGAAAGAATCTTTAGCCTCGTCATGAGTTTTTTTTTTTCTTAGTATCGTTGCCCCGCAACCAATGCGAGTGCTGACATTTCTATGTCCAAATACTCAGCATTCAAATCCAACCCCATTGCTTTCTCCGAGAGGTTTTTCTTCTCTTCTTCCTTGGATTTTCTACGAACACTGATATAATCTTCATCATCAGAGCTTGCGCCATCCATATCATCACAATAGTCAAATCTTAATTCCACATCTTCGTCCTCAGCATTTTCAATTTCATGTTTCACATTTTCTGGTATACGGTCATTCTTTGATCCGTCTTTACTAAACACCAGATCAACTCTACTACACGAAGGAGCAACTCTACTACATGCAGGAGCAACTCTATTATACGAGGCATCATCGTTCTCCAACTTAGAATGGAATTTCTCTTCATGGTTTCCTTTACAGTTACGAGATCTAGTGGAAATTTCGACACATAGACGCATTGCTTCTTTACGAAATTGTGAAACAAACACTTGCAATTGTCTATCATTACTTACAATTACAGGAGGAGTATCTTCTGGTAGTGAATGAATGACTACATTTGGCATGTAGCTTAGTTTTAACTCATAACAATGTTCATCCAAACCAAAATCAGCATAAACCATCTCCAAAAATTCATCGAGCCTAAAATCTTCGACAATGCCTATGATCTGACATCCGAAGGACTGGTCCACCGAAAAAATCCATAGCGTTTCATTAAAACTCCAAATTCCACAAACCAAAATGATCTGATCCATAGATCCAAACATAAACAGAAAAAGCAAAGGAGCTTGGAAGAAGTAAAGGAGCTACAAGAAAGCTACAATGGCGTCATTTATGGCGGAATCAGTTGGATGCGCGGCAGATAAGCTAATAACTAAGGGGTAATTTAAGCTCTACTGCGGAAGTAGGCTAGGTTTTTAAAATTAACTCTGCCATATTGCACTATGTTAGTGTAGTAAAGTTGATTAGAGCGTAAACATCAACTCTTCTACGCTGGAAATCTAACTCTACTAAGGAGACATCAACTCTATTACGCTAGAAATCTAACTCTACCAACCACACTTCAACTCTACTAGCCTGGAAATCTAACTCTACTATACAAGAATTTTCATTCCTGTCAACTCTACTAAGCATATTTTAACTCTACTAAGCTGGAACTATAACTCTATCATACTGCACTCTGTTAGTGTGGTAGAGTTGATCGCTTACGTGGCAAATTTCATTAATGACATTTTCGTAATAACGTTTTTTTTTCCTCATTACAAAAGGGCAAAATGGTATATAATAAATTTTAAAATTATTCTACTAATTTAGAAACATTTGCTCTATTTCAATAATTAACACTTAATTTTGCTCTAATCTAGCAAATCTCTCTAAAATATATTGAAATAAAAGAGTTCATAGGTAATCTGGAAAATATATGATAAAATATGTAATAATTAAAGAAAACAAAATATTCAGCATAAGAAAATTATTATGGTCTCTAATTCATCACCATAAAGATAGAATCAAATTGAAAAGTTCATGACTTTTGTCATTTAATAATATGACCAATTATATCCCCAGAAAGAATTTCAGTTTCAATAATTCTTCTTCTTATTGATTTAAGCTCACTTTAAAGATCCAATTTTAAGAAACAATCCAACAATTCTCCTACTTGTTTCAAAAATTAAAAAAGATTAAATGATGTCTTACATAATTGAATCAACACTTGAGAATTTCCCAAACCAACATATGTAATAAACATTTATTCTTTTCATTCAAGACAACAATAAAGCAGTCATGCATTCTAATAAACATGTTTAATTTAAACATGGCTTGAAATAGTATAAAAATAATACTCTTACAATTAATTCACTATAACATATGGTGGTACGACATGAATTTTATTGCTACCACCTTATATGTTAGAGTTATAGTGAGATAGTTGTAATTGTTTTATTTTTTATACTATTTAAAACCATGTTTGAATTTTGAATAAATTATTATAAAAAATGCAAAATAAATCTTATCTAGCAGCCCGCAACTTACCATTCTCATCTTAGAATTTATATCTTATAGTTTACAGATCGCAACTCTCAGCTGTTAACTTCTATTTCAATTGTTTTTAAATACAATGTTTTTCTCGGTTTTGCCAATCATCCTTATGTTTACCAGAAAATAAACAAGTTGTGTATTATGGTGGCAATTCATACGAGAAATAATGGACAATGTAATCATTACTCAAAAAAATATACATTCCTTGAAGTCTCACAAAAGATAGTCAAAATGGATATCTCTAAAGCTTATGGTATATGATTGTGGCGATTCACACGAGATACGATGTATCATATGACTTTCTCTGATATATAGATCCAATGGTTCTCCACATAGTTTGATTAACACATAATATGGTATACATCAAAGTGACCCTCTTTTACCTACCCTACATATTTATTCTTTGTGGTGAAGTTCTCAGTTATTTATTACACAAAAGGACACAAGACAACAAGTTAAAAGGGATGAAATTGAGTGTTGGAGGTCCCACGATTAGTCATATGGTTTTCGCTGATAATGTGTTATTCTTTTGTCATGCCCGTCCCATATCATGTTCTACGATCAATGTCTATACTTACTCATTAAGAACGATTTTTTGGCCAATAAGTTAATTTTTGCATATCTGCAATTACATTTGGTTCTATGGTTAAGTCTACAATGAAGATCCGGTTGCAACGAATTCTTGATTTGTCGAAGCAAATAAGCCAAAAGAAGAAAAATGTATTTTGATATATTTTCGAAAAGGTTGAACGATGTACAAGAGGTTGGAAATAATGATTTCTATTTAATGCCAGAATTTTTTTTATATTGAAAATAGTGGTTTTGGCTCTTTTAGTTTATACCATGAATTGCTTTAACTACCAATTGGTATTTGTAATGATATCAATAGAGTTTTAGCTAAATTCTAGAGGAGGAAAAGAACCAATGAAAACACTATGCGCTGGATTGGATTCAAGAGATTATTCCTACCGAAAAGAGAAAGTGGTTTAGGTTTTAGAGATATTAAGAATATTAATTGAGTGTTATTTGGTAAACAAGTTTGAAGACTTATTATCCAATTGCAAATATTATGGAGGCTGGACTCGGCAACAAACCTTTCTTTTTATGGAGATCTTTATTAGAAGACATTTGGTGAAATAAGGCTTGAAATGTCTTATTGGCGACGAAAACACAATAAAACTTGGATTGACTTGTGGTTTCCCATGCATCCACCTAGACCACCTCGACGAAGATACAAACTTTATTGGGTGGCATTACTCTATCAATGGAGATTATACGGTGAAGTCAAGTTATTGGCTAGCCACTCAACTTAAACAAGATAATAGTCATATCATTTGCCCACAAAGAGGTTATCTTCCTCTTAAACAGGGGATTTGGAAGCTCGATAGATGTAGGCACGGTCCTAAATGTGGGAAAATCATGTTTGATGCTCAATTGTATATGTTGTGAAGTTGGTGAGACCCTTGACCATCCTTATGCTTAGGCTATTTGGACAAGAATTCTATTATCGTTTGAGACTAATTTTTCAATATCTCAATATTGATGGTCTCTCTTCATTTCACAAACATCTTCCTCTATGGATTGTATCGATGCCAATCATGATGCTTCTGAATGGTTAACATTGATCAACACTAAATTTCCATATATGTTTGACAACGATTTCTTAAATGCAATTATGACTGTGGTTTCACAATTCTACTTCCTCATTGAAAGTAGTATGGGTTGTCATAGATAAGGAAGATGTCTATCTTGAAGCTGGTAGTAAAATTGGACAGATTTGTTCATTAGTCCTTGAAGCCGAATTTCAAGCTCTACTTATGGCTATGCAACAAATGTGGGCAAAAAGTTATTGCAAGGAGACATTAAAATTGTGCTTCGATTACTACGGGGAAACAAATAATAATCTATATAATTGGATACATGTGATTCAATGGAATAGCCGATTTGAACATATGGATTTTACTTGGGTTCGAAGACAATACAATTGTGCACGTTGAACCAGTTCCTTTCAGTTTATCCTATAGTTCCGCATTGTAACATATGTTCTCAATAAGTAATACATATGTTTTCAAAGGTTAAAAAAAATAAACAATAAAATTAAAAAATGCCCGAAACTCCGGTCGGATCTTCCCGACTCTTTCCAAGAGGTTTCCCCTAAAATATAAATATACATATAATATATATATATATATATATATATATAATTATGGTAAAAGCATCACTTTTTGTAAATTTTGGGTTACAACTTTTAAAAAATCACGATTTACTTTATTTTTTATTAATTTTGAGAACATATATATATAATAGACTGAAAAAATTATATTTGATAAATTGTAGGTTATAATCTTTAAAATAACTTTAATCATACTTATTGTTATAGCCTTTGAAAACTCACATTTGATATGCCCATGAACATAAATCCTTGCTATATCTGTCGTTAGTACATAAATGCTTGTATAGTGATATTTGCTTTAAACACAAAATTAAATCAACAAATGAAAACAATGTATCATCATTTGCACTAGAGGTTCGAATCCACATAGAATATGGAACTAATACAATAGAATCTGGAACTACTCCAGCTCAATTGACCAAAAAAATAAGTGCACTTTGGTGACACAGGTAGCCAAACTATTTTTTTAAAATCTCTCTCGTATGCACAACCACATATTGTATTTCCTAAAATCAAGGTGTCACACAAAGCCTTTTGATAAAAGGCGATAAGTTTTAAGTAAGGAAATTGATCAAAAGGAAAGACAATTAACTAATGATGCATATGGAAACATTAAACTCAATCTAGGACATGAGACACATGCTTAGATCAACCCACTCTGATGGTTTCATCATTTTATCAAACAAGCTAAACTCTCATTTACGAATTCAAGGGCTAGTAAGCAATAAACACCCTAACTTCATCTCTCAATGATTACGGAAAAAAGCTCATTAGGGCCATTCGAGAATTTTATCAAACACCTTTTGGGCCATAAAACTCATAACATTTAGATTAAGTGATCAAATTAAATATAGCCTTAAAACACCTTAAATGAAAGAATCTAACAACCTAAACATCATTAGTCAATCATATGACCCTAAGATCTACCAAGCCTTCAACCCATCTATTAACTACTCATTCATAACAACAAAGATAAACAAACAATAATAAACATAATGAAATAGAGAAGAGATTTGATAAAGAAATTATACAATAAAATCAAAGGAATGGTCAAAAGAGGCTCATCCAAAGGAATCTCAAATATTCTCTCTCAAAATCATTCTCAAAATGTTTTTAAGTAGATGGAAATTAAAACCTAAATATTCTAAATCCCCAAACATTGGGGTTTTAATGTTTAAAACGTAATTGTTGACCAAATGAGAAATAATTAGCTCTTAAGATTCTCGACCTTAAATCTCGACCAAGTGGTCGAGATTTTGTGTCTGGAACTGTTTTGTCCATTTTTTCCAACCTCAAATCTCGACCAAGTGGTCGACATTTTGGAGTTCATCGTTCATCTTCACTCTGAACCAAAATCTCAATCTGAAATCTTGAGCAAGCGACCGAGTTTTTTTTGTATTGAAGTTTCTGGTCCAATTTCTCGACATGTTTTCACAAGCAGAAGGCGAGGATTTCATTCTGAAAATTTCTTTTCATTGTGTCAATAATTCTCGACCCAAATTCAAGAGCTGGAGGTCAAGAATTCATGTTGAAGTTCATTCTCCTCATTCAAGAGTTTGATTCCCAACTCTCCAATCTCCAAAAGCTAGCTCCAATCCACCTGAAAAGACCTAAGAATGGCAAAATATGCAACTATACAACCTTAAGACTCTAGAATATGAAATATGAAAACTCATATACTAAAATGAGAATATATGACTCCTAAATGATTAAAATGATGGTAAA
Organism: Lepidium sativum; assembly: GCA_023374145.1. Classification (NCBI taxonomy): domain Eukaryota; kingdom Viridiplantae; phylum Streptophyta; class Magnoliopsida; order Brassicales; family Brassicaceae; genus Lepidium; species Lepidium sativum. The sequence continues at coordinate 19,483 of JAKUCM010005756.1, forward strand.
TTTGAATGAAAGTCTAGCTAAGAATGATACATATCATATGACTTTTAAAAAAGTGAATTTTTAAAGACTAACAGGAATATTTACCAAAAATGAAGTTTTAGACCAAAAATTTTGAAATTTATAAATTCCTGAAATTTACTTAAATTGAGAGTGAAAATTTATTTTTGTTAAACTATATCCCCAATCGTACTTTTTCAAGTGTGCCGATTTCAACATAAATATAATCGGTCCAACCGAATTGTAATTTAAATGAGAAAATATCAAATAGACATCATGAAATTTATACAGTTTCTAAAATTAACATTGACTATTAATTAAATTTGTCAACAATTAAATTTTCGTTATTAGGCTGGTAAATGACACGGGTACATTTTTGGTTTGAAACTTCGTTTTTGGTAAATTCTCCGTCTTAAAATTCTTTATCAATTTTTACAGAACTGGCCTTTGCATTATATAATTTGGTATGTTTATTAACTTACTATGCTTCTATGTCGGTGGAGATACAATAAAATGTGACCTGACCTTATTTGTGTTAAATTATATAAGAAATGATGGGGAAGCATATCACTTTTTACGAACTAAATGAGGAAAAGACTGGCCTGTAGACTGATCAGACTCTACATCCTCAGATACCAGGTCCAGTTGTCTGCTTCGTGGGAAAAATCCCGGTAGGCGAGGCACTGGTAGAGTGATTGTGTTGCTATTGAGCATTAAGATTATTGTTGATAACATTGGACGATCTTCTGGATTTTCTTGAACACATAAAAGTGCAATATGGATACATCTAGTGACTTCATTACTCTGGTAATTCCTTCCAAAGGTCGGATCCACCAACTCTAATGGTGACTTGTTCCTCCAAAGCCTCCAAGACTAATACAATGAACAATAAAGAACCATGGTCATAGATTTGAAAATGTTAAGTTTTTGAAAGTTGAGGACTTTATGCTCACATAAGTGACCAAGTTTCCAGCAGTACTAGTTTCATCAATCTGGTAGACTCCACTGTTTTTCTTGCCGCTTATAATCTCAAGAACCAAGACTCCAAAGCTATAAATGTCAGATTTCATGGAGTATTGACCATGCATTGCATACTCTGGAGACATGTAAGCACTGAAAAACATACAACTGGGATTAATACACACTGGAAAAAGGTTCAGTAAACTTTGATTTTTTCCACCTATTTTAAACAGATCTTACTAGGTTCCAGCAATTCTGTTTGTGTTTCCTCGAGTTTGTTCTATTCCAAAAATAGTTGCCAATCCAAAATCTGCAATTTTGGGATTCATATCTGCGTCTAGGAGAATGTTGCTGGCTTTGAGGTCACGATGTATAATTTTGAGCCGTGAATCTTGATGAAGATATAGAATCCCTCTAGCAATCCCTTTAATTATCATGTATCGCCGAGTCCAATCTAGCTGACTTTTCTTTTCAGGGTCTGCAGTTCTCAATGTACAAGTACAATTTTTAAAGCTATAGAAGGATATTTCAGAAAAAGAAAAACTATTGAAGGGAACCATACCGAATAGAAAGTAGTCAAGGCTTTTGTTGGGAACAAACTCATAAATCAGAATCTGTTCCTCTCCTTCCAAACAGAATCCAAGAAGCCTAACCAAATTCCTATGTTGTAGTTTTGACACAAGAACAGCCTCATTTCTGAACTCTCTTGTGCCTTGTCCTGACATTTTTGACTGTCGCTTCACAGCTACTTCGGTTCCATTAGGAAGTTTACCCTATACACCATTAAATGAAACAAACATCCCCTGTTATTTTCATAACCAATAGTAACTTATGTAAACCGGAAAATAGAGAGCTTCTTACCCTGTAAACGGGGCCGAATCCACCTTCACCAAGCTTATTACTCCCTGAAAACTTGTTTGTTGCAACTTCAATCGTCTTAAAATTGTATTGCAATGAATGTGTATTTGAAATATCACTATCAGCTGCAAAGTACGACGGTTTTAGTTATACTTCATGTTCTCTCTTTTGGCAAAGGGACAATATATCCTTATAACGAAAGGAAACTACAAGAACTAAAACACAAGAAACTGACATTCAATCTCAGTTCTCTGGTCTGGCTGTTTCCTGCGCCAAATGACAAATCCAAGAACAAGAAGTATCAAGAAAGTAACAGTAGCTGGGATAGAAATTGCCACGACAGTTCCAGCTGAGATTCCTTTGCTATCTGCCCAAGGGACAAAAGATAATTTTATATTTCAATTCTTCCTACAGTCATATAGTATACTCAGTTGGAAGACTAACCATTGTCACGGAGGCGGAGAAGCCACCGTAACATTATCAAAAGCGTTAGAATATGCATACAAATCCCACCGCATAAAGCAGCTTGGCCGCATAACAACACCTCCTCTCTTCTGACCACAGCATGACTGGTAGGCACCTGCACTTTGTTGAAGACAATATTCACAATCACTAGAGGAGAGATCCGGCGTACACTGCATCACTGCGTATATATTATCTAAAGCTGTTAAGTCTTCAACATTAGCAGTATAATGGTTATTGCTAGACGATGGTGAACTTTTTGCTGTCGAGGCAGAAGAAATCATACGACGCATCAATCCTTCCCATATTGTCGTGAATTCTGTTAGATTTAGGTTGATATCTCCAGTGTTATATAACACTAACTGAGGGTCCAGATCTGAAGATCCTGAGAAAGAAGTGTTGGAGTAGCGCACATAGCAAAGCGTGGGATCATCTGGCCACGTATACGCTTCTGTTTGGTTGGGACATTTCTGTATCAAATCATCAGAAGCTTTCTTGACACATTCAGAACAATCATCTGAACTTGATCCTGGGATGCACATCCCCGTTGCATAGACTCGGTTTGGTTCTTGTCCAATCGAACCATCGTAGAAGAAGTCATCGTTTGCCGTGACATTGGAAGGAAGAGAAGAGAGGATGAGACGGCGATTTACATCATAAGTACTGTTGGGTCTGAAAATCTTATCGCTCGTGCAAATTTGTGCCGAAACCGAATTTATGAGGACACAACAGAGGACTGAAAACAAAGTCCTCTGCTTCATTGTTCTTTCAAGATTTTTCCGAAGGCAAAAATTTTGTGTTTGTAATTATGCATCCATCCGTTTCGTACCAGTTTAAACAGGAAAAAAAGTTTCTCTTTAGATTTTTCTAATATTGAATTCGTCGACTTGATAAACAGTGGTCCAAAACCTGCATATACAGCCACAAAAACGAGTGAAAAAAGTCAAAGTCCAAGTCAATAGTTAGTAATACATTCGTTGCAACGGATATAATAATGTTGAATTTTGGATTGTTGACTCTGAAAATGACATGATACCTTTCTTTTTTTTCCGCTTACATTCCGCAGTATCATTTTTTAAATTAATAATTTATTAATTGATATATATTTAAAAATTTATAAAATAATATAATTTTATAGTTTTAAATTAAATTTTTAATTCAGTTATTATATAGATAAATTAGTAACCTCTATAAATTAATAAAAAATATTATTTTACTGTAATCCCAACATTATTATTTAACTGTACTTATATTAATTAATTAAATTATGAATTACATATCTATTATTTTTTACATAAATTAAATTAAAAAATAAACTAAATATAAGTTTTATTTATAGATTAAGTCTTTGTGAATCCAATTCTTAACAAAAAAAAGTACATTGGCAAGAACAGTAAATACCTCATTGCCAACAAATAGCGGAGGATAATCACCCATTAAAACAAAGGGTTAGATGATTGACATACATTCTTGAATCTGTATAGACTTCAAAAACCATTCTAGTTCAAGTGCCTTGATAAGTGTTTTATGTCCATGTCTTTTATCTATTCATATCAGATAAAATCATATGTCTATGATCCTCGATATGTGAATCATGATTCTCGATATGTGAATCACAAGTTATGTAGTACCATTGTTGTTGTTACAATCTTAATCCACGTAGTCAAATCATATTTTGGATGCTTACGGTCCAAAATTCTCCACCTTGCTTTCCATACTCCAAATGTACGCTCAATTACTGATCTCAAACATGAATGCTTCTGGTTGAACATCGCATGTTTGATGGTGGTCTTCCTCTAAAATACTGATCAAGGTGATATCTAACCCTACGATACGGACCAAGATACCCTGTTCTTGTGGGATAACCAGAATCAACCAAAAAATACTTTACATTTGGAGAATGTGGAAAAGAAGCTTCGTTTTTGGCACCATGAGTCCAAATCTTTGTATCGTGAGCTTGCCTGGAACACCCACATATGCATATATGAACTTCATCTCGAAGTTACATATAGCGAGAACATTAATTGTAGGCTCTGATTTTCTATCTCTGTAAGCTTCTGCATTTCTATTAGAAACCCGAAACGGGATATTTGTTCCATCAAGTGCTCCAATACAATCTCTAGAATAGGGTAAATATCGACTATCATTCCTCAAAACTGAGCTTACTCTTGTGAACTCGTCTTCTACAAGTTTTATCGAATCTGCTGCATACCTAAGGATAGCACTCAAAACTTCATCAAACTTCCTTTTTACTCCTCATAGTCTTATTATGACCAACTACTTCAAGAAACATTGCTACCTCCTCCTTAACATAGACATTGTTACTCTCTTTTAGTCCATATTGTGTAGTTAGCATCCTACACAATGTTTCAAATGTTCTCTGGTTCATTTGTATGATATCATGACACTGTTGATTTGCTCCATACATGAGTTGTCGAACATGACGCCATCCTGCACCTTTGTCGGTTATATGGACCAATCTCTCGGCGTTAACCATTCTTAATAAATTCTCATCATCATCATCGTCGTCATCATCATCTTCCAACAACCATATTATCTTCTACGATACCACAATAGAACATTGAACTAAATATCAAAATACTCATAATATGAACATTAAAATACTACAAAGTCAATGTAACATTAAAGTAGGCAAAAGTAAAATATTAGTCATAATCTTAAAACAAAGTCACTACACTATCAATCATCAAGCTTGGTCCATGTTCTATGATCTAGATACAAAATCTGGTCATTTGGAGTAGTAAATGCTATGAAACCTTGTCGGTTTATTGCATTGGATAAGAGAAGATCAAGTGACGCATGGTAAAACGGTGATCACTTCCTAACTCCAGGCAACCCATTCAAGATATCTATTACTCGTGCTACACTAAAGCTTTCCTCACTCTCTATTATCTGCTCCACCGGCTCATTCTTACGCGCAAAAATTGTAGTCTGTGCAGCACATGTGTCATTAACCATGTCAATGTCCCTACGCTTTCTTTTTGATCATGAGCTTCCACCTCTACTTTGTGTTCCTATCACTGGTGGTGGTCTAATATCGTTAGCAAAAGATTCAACTTCTTCATCCTATTCTGCAACAATACTAGAATCCAAACTCGTTTCTCCTTGCTGAGCGCTCCAGCCTTCAGCCCCAGTCACACAAAGAGCTCTAAACTCCTCTTCAAAGACATCCATATTAGGAATCAACTTGTTCTTATAGTTTCTAGCATCAGGTCATTCCTATAAAAATCATATAATAATCAATATTTTATTAGAAAACAGTTAAGATTCAAATAAAAGTAATTGAAAATTTATATTTAAAATCTTACTAACCTTGATTTGTTTACTCCACCAATCATCAGACATATTCAATCTACCCAAATCATCATAACCAAGACAGTTCTGTTATGAATCAACTTCTTTACTTTATTGTAAGTTCTTCTACAAACATCATATTTGTTCTTGAATTTCTCCCAAACATATCTCTTCCCAAATCTCTCTTTAAACTCTGTTATGATGCATTCTTTTGCAGTTATATTTAATCATGTCTTTGTTTTGTTTCCTTTTTGTTTCTCATCCATAAACAAATGAATAAAA